>CAEGAE010012633.1:0-12917 GCA_903067095.1 Girardinus metallicus | reverse complement strand
TCTGAGGTCCAAGAAAAAAATGTTCGGGCGCCATTTGTAACGCTTGGGTCGTAAGATAGGGAGCTAACATGTCCGTCTGTAGCACGTTCTTCCCACGCTCACTACAGAGAAGCAGCGGCGCATACTTGTGACATCATTAGTGCTACCCAAGTATCTTAAAGGGACACCACACAATTACGGCTGTTACAACGCTCTTGGAACAAAATAGAAAAGTTACAAAATAGGAAGAGATTTTGTATCCTCTAAACCTATGAAACATGTTGGAATCTAAAAATAAATATCATTACAATATAATAAAATCTATCAGATTAAAAAAAATCTCTTATAGTTTCATTCACTTTTGGCTGTCTCATTGAATACTACGTGTGTTTATTGTCCAGATGTCAGCGAAGGAGAAAGAAGCCTCTGAGAAAGAAGTGACTCTGCTGTCACAGATGAAACACCCAAACATTGTTTCTTTCATCACTACATTTCAAGGTGGGAGCAGATCGTCCTTCCACAGCATTTTATAGGCCCGCTGATCCACTATTAAAACCTACATTTATCGTAGGTGTAAAGTCACATTTATACTCCCGTCACATTGTTTTATTATCTCTTTTGAGATGGCTGTCTGATTTCCTGTGTGAAACGAACCACTTGGACACCTTTTCTGTGTGCAGAGAAGGGCAGCCTGTACATAGTGATGGAGTACTGCGATGGAGGAGATCTGCTGAAGAAGATCAACATGCAGAGAGGGATTCCCTTCTCTGAGGCGCAGGTACTGGCTAACCTGAACCTCAGCTGGAATCTGAAACCTGAGCCTGAATGTTACCAAAGGCTGGGCTCCCTGTCAGACGGAGAAGAAAAAAAGTGAACTTTGTGTTTCTCAGATTGTGGACTGGTTCATCCAGATCTGCCTGGGCCTCAAACACATCCATGACCGGAAGATTCTTCACAGAGACATCAAATCTCAGGTGAAACACGCCTAATAGAAAGACTAAAAATAAAACTAAAGATTACTGAAACACTTTTTTTTTAAACTTTACATATCTCTTTTTATGTCAGACAAACGAACAGGGGTTTTAGCTTTGTAGGGATATTTTTCTGTTTCAATCTAATGAACTTATGATGAGAAAAATGTTTTTTATTGTCTATTTAAACTGCGTCACTCACAGTAAGGTCAATAAAATGTTCAAATTAAAGTTTATTTATATAATTTTAAAAAAGTTGATTGCAGCGTGATACAACTACAACAATTTTTCATTGTTTACAAAGTTTCATCAAAGTTCCTCTGTGGATTTTAAACTGTTTGGACTCGGCCTCGCCTTTACTTACATGAGAACAATTTGTTTTTCCAGTGACTGAAACTGATTTAGGATTATTTTTGAAAATTTCACAGTCGTCATTTTGTATTTCTTATTTTGTCTGTTTAATTATCAAATATTTTAAACTTTTATTACATTCCCAAACTCCAGTCTGTTTATTGGGATTTTATGTGGTAAATCAAAAGAAAGTAGTGACAAATGATTAATTTAAAGGAAAACAACACATTGTTTTCAATTTGCCTTTATAAATGATACTCTGAAAACCTTTCCCTTCACTTGCGTTCTGCATTCATATTATCCTGAATTACACCATAGTCATGTCAAAATATGGTAGAGGCAGCATCATGTGGAAAAATCTAAGTTGATGGAAACATGAAAGAAGGCGGCTCGACATGACCTGATGACATCATTTCATATATTGTTTTGCACACTCTGAACTTATCGTTCAATTTTACAATTGCTTAATTGCTTATGATTCAAATTTATCGATCTCAAGGGGAAATGTCTGATGTTACAGGAAAAACTCGGGGGGAGAAAAAACTGATTTAGTTTTTGAGGTGCTTTGGAAAAGATCATTTGTGCAGCATTTATTGCTCTGTGTCTACAAACATTGTGAACATCTTGTCTCTGGGGTTAAGCTCACTAATTAACAGGCATTATCATTACAGAGCTCTTTAATTGCACAGCAGAAACCGTCCTGCGGTCAGTTCTTCTCTGAACAAAGACCTCTCTGTGCCAGCTCCTAGAATAACTCAGCAAGATGACAACACACTGCATTTCTGTTCACAGCCATCTCTCTGTTTCATCAGTCGTATCAGTTTACACACATACACACACTCACACACATGTTTGTGTGGCTATCTTTGTGGGGACTTTTCATTGACTTCCATTCATGTCTGCAACCTAAACCTTACCCCTATCACAACCCTAACCCCAACCATTACATACCTAACCCTAACCAAAACTCAATTCACACCTTAGTCCTAAATCTGACCCTTGACCCAAAAACAGCGTTTCCCCTTGTGGGGACCAGGCTTCGGGCCCCACAAGGAGCAATGGGTCCCCACAACGTAGTATGTGTCAGGAAAATGCTCCCCACAAGGTATTACAAACAAACACACACACACACACACGCACACACACACACACGCACACACACACAAATCTGTTTTCATTCCTGCTCTCCCTCTTGCCTAGAATATCTTCCTAACCAGTGGAGGTATGAAAGTAAAGCTGGGGGACTTTGGCATCGCAAGAATTTTGAATAAGTAAGTCAAGTGTGATCCTCACACACACATACATACACACACGATGCAGCTGCCTGTCAGTGAGTCCACCGTAAGTCATGGAGGAGCTTCAAACAACTGATTAGCATTCCTCAAACTGTCAACTCGGACAAGTAAACACAAGAATGTAGAAATGGTAGCAGGCTAGTAGCATTTGATTGCAACAGTAGATTCAATAGTACGATAAAGTGTGCGATCATTGCCTATACTGTACAGAAGGACAAGCCTCTTTAGTTTTTTGTGACTTTTATTATATAGAAGGTTGTAGAAGGCAGAAAGAGAAATTATTCTGGTTTGGTGTGACAGTCATACTTCTACATGCTGCAAGAAAAGGAACAATTTTGTAGATATTTAGGGTTAAATATCTACAGCAAACCTTCTTGCCAAGCACTAGAAAAGCAAAAATCTTACCAAGTATTTTTGATCTAATTTCTAGTGCAAAGATATTAGTAAACTTGAAATGAGACAAAACTAACTTACAAGTAACTTTTTAGCTAAACATAAGAGTCAATAGTTCTTTAATATTGATGGAAAAAGTACTATTTATAAGTGAAATAATATGTTAGTGGATTTTACCAAGTTATAAGTTAAAATGTCTGGATGACTCCACTTTTAACTCATACTTTTTCATCACTATCACCGAATTATAGACTTAAAACAAGCATCTGTATCTTGCTGAAAAGTTACTTGTAAGTTAGTTTTGTTTTACTTCAAATGTACTAAGATATGTGCACTAGAAATTAGACCAAAAATATTTGGTAAGACTTTGTGTTTTTGCAGTGTAGCTCCTCAAATTTGATTTGGCTCTGAAAATATACTTGATTTTATTTTATTCAGGAGTCTGTCACACTTTACAGCCTAAAGAGCCATTTCTGCTCTCAGGCCTGCTAAACAAAACTTTTTAGATAAAAAAAGAAAAACAGCATAATAATAATCTCTCTGAAATATGTTTTTTAAAAAAAGAAAAAAAAAGACTCTTTTAATTCTATTTTTATGATTTGAAATAAAAAATAAACATAAGATGTAGCAAAAAGAAGATGGAAATTGATGGAAAAAAGCACATATTCCACATAATTCCCCCAAAACATATTAGTTGTACTTTTAGTGTCACACTAGAAATGCAATGCAAATATTGCAGGGAGAAAATGAAAACAAAACAAAGAAGAAAAATAAATAAATGGGAACCCAAATTTGCTGTTATATCTGCATTTAAAACATTAGTTAGTTCTTTAAAATTTTTAGCTAAAGACAAGACAAGAGACATTGTTGAAGCTCATATTTTAAAACTAACCAGTCTTCCATTTTGAACAACATGTCCAATTTGTCTCCGTATTGATACTTAACTGAGGGTGGGCTGATTGTTGGTTTTTTTTACCATTAAGCACCCTGGAGATGGCCAGGACTTGTGTCGGGACGCCATACTACCTCTCACCAGAGATCTGCGAGAGTCGTCCCTACAACAACAAAACGTATGTACAGTTTCCCCTGCCATCCCCAACGTTCATGTTGGTTACCTTTAATTATCAGTTGTTTGTGATGTTGTTGGAACCGTAAAATGTTTGTATAATATTATTTTTAAAACTCTGTTTGTCTTTAAAAAGTGTTGAGCTCACAGCTACTGTTTAAAAAGTGTTGAGCTCAACATTCGAGTCAACATGACCGAAGAATTACTGAATTCAGATCGGCAGATTCAGATTAAAAACAACAAAACAGGAAAAGGATAGAGAAAGTAATTGAGAACGCCATCTACAGTCTTCTGAATTTTAACCCAATCTGCCTGGGAATTAAAAAAGAAAAACATGAGTAACTTTAGTTGTCATGCAGGAGTCTAGAGGGGGATAGAGCAAGGCTTCAAAAATGTGCAATTGGGACTTGAATTTAAATGTGCTTCATGGTCAAGTCACCAGAGAAACTTCAATACTGTACAGCAAACAGTAGACAGGACCCAAAAGTCCAAAACGTTCTCAAAACTGACTACAGGATGAGTGCAGACTTTTATCTGGAGAACCTGGAGGAGAATGTGGAGTCAGCGGCCCGGGAACTGCCTGGAACGTGTTTAGCCGTTCCAACCTGACAGTGATCTAAGATACAGCAGAAGAAACTGGAAGTGATCAGCAGTCTCAGTCTCTTCACCTTAATGTCACTGAGGTTCTCTGAGTTTTTTCTTGCGCTGTAACTTTGCCTTCGCTGTACCGTCTGCCATTCTTACTTTCTGTTTTTACCTTTGAGTGGACCTACATGCTGCGGCCTGCCTGTCACTTTGCTGCTGGTTCAAGGGAAGTTACCAACTGAGGGCCAACAAATGTTGTTCCTGTTCCCTGCTGATTTTCAGCACAAGATTATTACAACCAGGTCAATGATTGATGAAAAACAACATATTCTCTGTCACATTCGTATCACTCTTTATATGAAAGCCAACGTACCAGGAACACTTCTGTGGGGCTTTACATTTATATTCAGTTTTTTTTTTTTTACTTTCTGTTCTACTATTATTAAACTTGTTAATGACAGCAGCTTCACAGAAAGTTTGCTGTTTTGTTGGAACCTGTGGGGCTATTTTTCAATAATTCTCTCAGTTAGGAGAAAATGGCCAATGTGTCACCAAGCGATACGTTGAATTAAAATTCCTTGTTTGAAATCAGTCCAAAATTTCTGCTCTCTTGTGATGACTGCAGTAGAATTGGACAGAGGAGCTACATGGGTGGAGTTTAGAGAACAGATGAGTTCTGGCCCCGACTGAGTGAGTCGGTTTTCATGTCTGTCTCTGTTGGACGATCATGTGTGAGCGCAATAATAAGCCCCGGTTGTGTAATCGTGTTGTTATGACCTAGCAGAGCTGCAATCCGCCCAGAGGGGGTTTCATTCTGACAGCGTGTGCAGACACATACAGAGGAACATACTTTATGAATTATCTAAATATCTCAAACTGGGATAAATTGAATATCTTCAGCCTACACCTGTTCAGTCTATACAACACTTATAAATTATTTCTATTTGACCTTGTTTTGAAGCTCATTGGTTGACGTTGGAGTTTTTGATTGACTGTAGCAGCTGTTATTATCTTTTGTTTGTGTTTTAAATCAAATAAACCATCTGTCTGTTATTTCATCTGCTCTTTTCTGTTCCACTGTTTTGGTGAACCTGAGTACAGTGAAGATATGTCATCTACTTGACTCTGAGCCAGAAAAAACAAATACCTGAAGACAATTTTTTTTTTCGCTGTTGGCTGTCTAATGTTATTGTATTTAACTTTGTTTTTCCCCTCCAGGTTTATGACTTTAGCTAGAGGATGCGAGATGATGATAAACTGCACGCTTTTCCAGAAGGTGGCATGTCACGATATGCAAGACGTACTCAATGGGACGTTAACAGGGAGGATGTTTGTGAAATGGTGTAATTAAAACCAGGGAGAGGTTCTGTAAAATTGATTGAGTTTGATAAATATTAGCTTTTGTCTGTGTTTTTGCTTCTACAGAGATATCTGGTCTCTCGGTTGTGTCCTCTATGAACTCTGCAGCCTGAGGCATCCGGTAAGCTCTGCCACACCGGCAAGCGCTGTGCCCTCACCGCTTCATAAGTGCTAAGCTAACGCTACCATCATTCACCCATCTATTAAATTACAAACTCAAATTTGATACATATAGCATTTTTCTAACAACTTAATGTAACATAGTTACTTGACTGGTTTAAAAGTACATTATGTGGACTGGAACAAACATAATACTGCCCCTTTAAAAATGTATTTGCTGTTGTTAAATTAACTGAATGTTAGCTTCTTTTTTGTTCCAGTCTTATTTACTAATTGTGGGTCTCCACTAACAGTTCGAGGGCAACAGCCTGAGGCAGCTGGTCAGCAAAATCTGCAGAGGCCACTACGCACCTGTCCCCAGTCGCTACTCCCATGACCTTCGTCTGCTGGTTACCCAGCTCTTCAAGGTCGGACACACTCTTGTCTTTTTTTTTTTTTTTGCAGCGTTTACGTAATACGACAAGAACAAGTGAAGTTACACAGCAGGTACAAACAAGAATCAGCTCATGGGTGTCAGTGGATCAGACTTATCAGGTTGAAAATGACTCATTATACCAAAGTGATAGTTTAGTCAGGAGTAAAAAGTAATTGCTACTTTTTTATTTTGACTTAGTAATATACATGTTTATATAATTCCCTTTGGCAGTTGTTAGTTAACTATTTCACAATATTTTTAGAAGATAAGAATATTTTAGAACTTCAGCTTATTTTAACATTAACCATACAAGACACTAGAACTTTAGTTGTGAACAAGCTTTAACAATAATATTTAGTTTTCTGTTTGAGATTTGTGAGTTTTCACAGTTTTTCCTGTTCCTTTTTCTAACTTAACGGAGGCGTCCCAGTTGGACCCGACATTCCTTAAGAAGTCGTAGAAAGTGAGAATTTCACAGAGACTATGGAGCCGATTTTATGACTTGAATAAAAGTCAGTACAATTTGCTGTGCAATTCAGGGATCAAAGAACTGGTATTATGGGATTATAGTTGTTCTCTCTTGAAAGGCCTTTGGCAGCAGCAGCAGGTCGGATTAAGTTATAATTAGTAGGTGTAAATGACAGAATGTCACAAACTGTTTAAGCAGCTGTTTATTATCCTGAGCTTCTTGTGATTCTCTGGAGTCTCTATTGTCCTCTGGAGACACCTCTGTTAGAAATACTCAGTTCTTGCTGGTGTACTCTAAAACCGCTGCAACCCAATTTAGGCTATTTTGATAACTTTTTTGCGTTACGTATTGACCAATCCAGGCCTGGATTGACTCAACAAATCACAGTTGAGTTGTGGGTTTAACCTGGCATGCAGATTTAGGTTTGTATCCTAAAATATGGATCAGAAAGTCTTAATGTCAACTATGAGAATAAACCTTAACCTGGATTATTAAATTATGAGTATTTGCCTACAAATAAATGATTTTTATTGATCCGTTTTCTATATTTGTTTATCGTTGTAGGGTCATGGGAAGGGGAAGGAATGCTAACAGCAACAACCAGCAGATTAGAGGATTTTGATTTTGTGTAAAAATTAACCTGGTTCAAAAAGAAAAAACCCTCTAAAGATTGTTATTGCGAAAATATGTATAAAATGTATAAAATATCGACTTTTGGACCAATCCTTTGGTCAAAGTGTGTGTCTTGAATATAGCTAGTACTAGCTTGCTACGCTAACTAATAACAAATAAACAGCTGCTAGCTTTAGTAGCTAAGGTGATAAAACCAACCCACTAACTTCATTATTATTACTAAACACAATCATTTTTCTCATCTTATAATTTATTATTTCATTCTTTGTTAGAGGTTCTGATGAGGTTGTTGTCTCTTCTCTTGCACAATAAACTGACTCATAACTTTTCAACATAAAATAAACATGAAATCAGTCACAGACGCTAATCTAAATGTTAAGTGAAACAGACATTGTGGGACATACTCGAAAACGTATCATACTTGTAAAATACATTGTTTTTTGTTTATTGTTTTCAGGTCAACCCTCGAGACCGTCCCTCAGTGAGCTCAGTCCTCCGACGGCCATTTTTGGAAAAACACGTCAGTAAACACATCAGCGCTCAGGTAATGGGTCAGTTTAATTAAACCGTCATATGAGTGAAAGGATGTACTTGATAAGTGGCAGCATTGCTTAAAAAATATACAAATAAGGGGCAAAAATAAAACTCCTTAAAAAAGTTATTTAAATGAAAACATAAATAGATTATATCAGTTTTTTTAATACATAGAGCCCCAGTACAAAGTACAACTTTACTTAATTCTATGTGATAGACCAATTTCAGCTCAAAGTTGTCTGTAATTGTGAAGTAGAAGAAATAACAAACATGGTTTTTATGTTTTTATTTATTTACTTATTTTTTTGCAAATAGATTAGAAATCTGTAAAGTATATTCATGTCCACTGACACTTGGTAGAGTCACTTTTGATTGCAATTACAGCCGCAAGACTCTTCCAACCTTCCACGTCTACACTGATATTTTATTTTTTTTCTCCTTTCTTCCCTAAAACCAAGCTCCAGCTCGGTCAGATGGGATGGAGAACGTCTGTGTTCATCATTTATCAAGACGTGCCACAGATTGTCAATTGGATTTTATTGTCACATGATGGATTAAACTTATCTTCATGAGATGTCTAAAGCTTACGACGTTGTTTTATAACCTAATTCTGCTTTAAACGTCTGCAAAATGTCAACTGACATGTCTGCTGCATTCCCTGGTCTTTATTATGCTGTTTGTTTTCTGATTTTCTATAAAAGAAAAAAGCTCTGATGCCCCTACAGAACATACCACAGACACTGTTTTGCTTCTCATAAAATCTGTCAAATTCTTATTGGCTTTCATGAACAATGATGATGTAAAATGTGAGCTGTCGGTGTAGGCATGTGTGATCGTGGTTTTCGGTGTTTGCAGATGATGCGGGGGGAGTTAAACCACGAGACTTCCCTTCGAAACGGAGCAGCAGCTGCATCAGACGCTGCTAAAATAAGAACAGGAGCATCGAACACGGCAGGTATCGCAGCACCAAGTGAGAACTCATCTACTGTGAGTTTTGTTTTTTTTAAATAAGAGTTCATTGACCTCTGATAATGTCAGTGTTCCTCTCCTAGACGGCTCTGGGATGGTTTAGGCAGCAATAGATCATTTTGAAAATGTTCAGGATACATTCAACCCTTTCATGCATGAATTATGATCCTTTCTGTCAGGATTTTTTTCCAATTTTTTATTTTTTTTGATTTCCTTAAGGCATAAAAAAGGTAGAAAAAAATATTATGTAAAAATTTTTTTTTATTTTATTTTATTTTTTTAGGTAATCAATTGTAATTTTCCCCAAATACAAAGTTGTTATTTGAAAAACACATCAGTAGTATTGTTCTCTAGGGGTTATCTGATGTCACAATATTTTTTTTACCTGCAAGAGTCGTCTACAGTAGAAGGAGGGACCGGGTCGTTGGCTTTATTGTCTGTCGGCCATATTGGATTTAACAAAAATAATTTCTTGCATTTGCAGCTGATGGCCAGTAGTTGATAGTGTATTTTATGATGCATTAGTGTCTGTGTTCATTTATAACATAAAAATCCACAAGAAGCACAAGAAAATGCCTTTTAGACAGCTGTCCACTGTAGTGAAAGGGTTCAAATGAAATCCATTATTAATGACACAGTAAGACTTTTAGTACCACAAGAGAACTGTGCACTGCAAAAACACAAAATCTTACCAAGAAATTTTCCAAAATTATTTTTTCCTTTTCATAAAACGTGGAGAGAGATTTGAGATTACTCTCAAAATTTCATATTTTTTTTTCTAGCAGATTTTTGACTTTTGGAGCTTTTGGACTTTTATGTTGGGAATTCACTCCTTTTCTTTCTATCTATAGTGACCCTATCGCACTGCGATGGAAAACTCCATAGGTTTTTATTTTTAAACATTTTCCTCCAACAAACAGTAAGACCTAAACAAAGACATTTTCTTCTCCCTCTGTTGTCCAGAGAAGATGCAGAAGGCGAGAGCAGCAGAGAGGCCGGGGGCAGCAGGAGGGAAACCCGCTGCCAAACCGGACCACAGAGCGCCATTCAGAGTGAACGCCACTCCCTACAAAGTAAGTCTGAAGCAGCATCATTTGCTCTCGTTTTGATCTAGTATCTGGTTTAACTTCGTATTTATGTGCTATTGCAGCCTCTTCATCAAAAAGCAGCCAAACCAGCCGCAGACGGAGGGTTTGCAGGGATTCAGAAGTGGGTAGTAAAAACCTCCTCAAAACTAGCTGCGTTTCCAACAACCGTAAAAAGGCGCAAATTTAACTTGTGGAAATACATTTGCATAATCTTGAAAAAATTCACGTTCTTCAATACAACGTTTTTCTAATAGGATTATGTGGTTTTTCGGCCATATTGAAATAGATATATTTTGGAAAACTGCAATAGTTTTGCAAAACTTACGTCCGTGTCCACCGTGATTTTTAATGACTTATCATGTGGACAGGTTTATTCAGGTGCAATTTTAATCACATTTCTGATTTAACTGATACACTGCAATTGCAAAATTTACTTTTTTTCGAGTGGAATATCAAAAACATTTGTAATAGAAACGTAGCTACTGATTAAAGCTTGCCTGTCTAAGCTATGTAAAGTGTTAGTGAATGTTTATCGCCTCATGGTTTGATCATGGTTAGTTTGAGAAACCGAAGGAATATTTTTATATACTCTGGCAATATTAGGACCATAGCAGACAGAAAGAAAAGGAGTACATTTCTGCCAAAAACTCTGAAATTTTGAGTTTAATCTAAGAAATATTTTAGGAAAATACTTAAAAAGTTGAACATTTTTGACTTTTTGAAAATTTCTGATTTATCTAAAAATCTCTGAGCTTTTTCTAGCAAATTTGTACTTTTTATACTCAGAAATGTTCAAAGTTTTTTTTCTAGAATACACTATCAATCTAAAAACAGGAAGATTTTTTGTTGGAAATGTACTCCTTTTTTTAATCTACCGTCATAGATATAGGAGTGAAGGACGTTATATTTTTAAAAAGTTTCCTCTGAAAAGTGGTAAAGATTAAAAAACTGAAGAGAGCGGTTCATGTCACAATCCAATCATTCTTTTAAACTTCTGAAATGAATATGCTGTTCTTCTAGCTACAGGTTGGATGGCTGGCAGCCTGACAGCCATTACCAGCACTATTATGCCCAGCTTGATGTCATTCAGAGGAGGAATAAGGACATTCCTGCTGATGTTGCTCCACCTTCAGCTCCCGATCCTGCGGCTCTGGAGCGAGTCATGGATCTGAACCTGCAGTACTGGGAACAAGATGGTCCAGCTGTGGAGCCATACCAGCTGTGGGTTGCACAAAAAAGCAGCACATTTCTATAAAAGATCAACAAAACTATGCAATCTGTTTTTACAACTTCCTGTTAAGAAACTGATTCATCTGAGGTAATATTTACATCACATATAGATTAGCCTCAACTTAAATTAGCCACGATTTTATGTCTAGCAGGAATACATTGTTTCCAAACTTTTGGAAAGCTTCAGTGAGTTTTATCTTGTTGCCATTACCACGGTAACACATGTTGTGTCTGTCAGTGTGGCTGCAGCTCGTAACGAGTACCTGCAGAGGAAACACGAGGCCAACCAGTACAAACTGAGAGCAGAAAAACAGCTGGTAAGACCAAACTCCAAACTGTCAGGTTGGCTTAAACCCTGAACACCTCTGCAGTGAGTTTGTTTGTTCTAATAATGTTTCTGATTTTTACATTTTGGATAAAACGCAGAACTACCTTCAGGAAGCATAGTGAGCACTAATATTAAGAAATCATTTATTTTAATGGATGGATTTAGAAGCAGACGTGGGCGTGGTTTAAAACAGAGACATATATCTGTATGCATAAATGTAACAGACGATGATGATGCGTAATGAATGTTATCAGGAAGTGAATCTTTCAGTTACGGGACATCTGTAGCGTTAGAATGAACAAACGAGAACCACAAGTTTTCATTGTTCAAAACACATTTTACATGGAACCAAACATCATGGAATAAAAGCCATTTTGTGAAATATCTGGAACTGTTACAGTTATGAAGTATGTGTGTCACATTTGATGCATGTATAATGCATGTTTATTGTGATTAAAGGCTTAAAATGTAGTGTGCTTCTACATTAGGATAGATTACATTACTTTTGCCATGACAGCATCCCTTAAATTTTATTTCCGTATTTTAATTAGTGCCTAAACATCTAGGGTTGAACATTCAGTTCTCTATATGACTGAATGGGCTTATGACTGCCCCCAAGTGGTCAAATAATTATTAGCTGAAATAATCAGGAAACGGGTCTCCATTTCAAACGCTTGCTATGCCGATGTGAGTGAATCTTCATCAGCGCAGACAGAGCATCTGCATAGCATATCATAGACATGAAGTAATGTTATCAAGACAATCCTGTGACATTTGAGTAGTACTTGCATGAAGTAGTTATCAGTGGCAGCAATGTGACATGTCACATGGCATGTAACATCTGTGCGTCACATGTAAGATGTTGAAGGGTTACAAAGTCTCACACACATCTTCTTCTCATAGACAAGTAAGGCAGATATTTACAACAAGTGGTTGTGCAGTTTAAAATACTAAAGTTTGTGAACATTAGAAATAGTTCTGGGTGTGAAAATGTTATTTGGCAAGAGAAAACAAAAGAGCAGAACAGAATATTTGTTATTGTAAAAGTACATGGAAAGCTGAACAAGAACTGAACTGTTTGGTTCAGAACATGATTTTAACTGATAGTACTGAAGAATCTAGATAATATATA
>CAEGAE010012625.1:0-22627 GCA_903067095.1 Girardinus metallicus | reverse complement strand
TCCACTGCTCTCTACAGTGAGACCTCTGACCTATGCAGAGGTTGTTCGAGGTATTTCCTTTAAATCGCAATCAGATCCTTTGTCGGATCTCGGGGAGTTGGCTTCAGAAGATGTTTCATATACTTTCCAAGCAGAGGACCTATCCAGCTCTCTAATTGAGGACTATTTGGTATCTGAGTTAAGCAGATATTCTCCTGAATCAATGGGATCTTGCAGTGACTTTAGATTCGTGTCTTCAGATTCGCCAATTCCTGATTTCAGATGTTCTCATGTTGAATGCAGTGGGGAGTTAACAGGATGCAGGTCATTTACGCCAGAATCTACGTTGTCAGATTGGGAAGGCACTGATTTGTGTCTGGAAAGTCTTTTTGAGGACATCAGACGAGAGTCCCCTCAGTCAGTTGTGTCAGACTTTGAACTGGATAAGTTATTCAGCAGAACTTTGTCCCGAGACTCTATGTCTTCTGATTTGGATTTTTCACCGCTAAATGACTGGTTGGAAGATTTGAAAGCATCCTCACCAGAGTCTGTAGCAGCAGGCGAAGCTCAGACTTGGTCTCATGTTCTTACATTCCGTCAGTCACATGGTCAACACTGTAACTATTACCTACAGTACCCAGGAAGTAGGCCATTGTCACGTCATTCTTTACTGTCTGATGTGGAAGACTCTGACTTTTGTCTTTATGACATGTTTGTAGACAACCGAACAGATTCACCAGATTCACTTCCTACACGGTCTAAACAATCAGGTGTAGTTGCTTGTCCACTGCTCTCTACAGTGAGACCTCTGACCTATGCAGAGGTTGTTCGAGGTATTTCCTTTAAATCGCAATCAGATCCTTTGTCGGATCTCGGGGAGTTGGCTTCAGAAGATGTTTCATATACTTTCCAAGCAGAGGACCTATCCAGCTCTCTAATTGAGGACTATTTGGTATCTGAGTTAAGCAGATATTCTCCTGAATCAATGGGATCTTGCAGTGACTTTAGATTCGTGTCTTCAGATTCGCCAATTCCTGATTTCAGATGTTCTCATGTTGAATGCAGTGGGGAGTTAACAGGATGCAGGTCATTTACGCCAGAATCTACGTTGTCAGATTGGGAAGGCACTGATTTGTGTCTGGAAAGTCTTTTTGAGGACATCAGACGAGAGTCCCCTCAGTCAGTTGTGTCAGATTTTGAACTGGATAACATTTGTAAATGCAGGACAATGTGTTGTGAGTCATATTCCCCATCACTGACTTATTCAGGCGTTCCTTTGACTTTATCTTCACTGTCAAATTCTACCAAACCTCAGACATTTACAGCAGATTTTCATGACAACCAAATTGAGAATCCTGGATATTCTTTTCCTTACCAACATCCATTCGTCAACAGTCCCGCATCTGCCTCTACTTTTCAACCTTGCGATAAGTGTTATTCTTTTCAACAATCCCATTTAAAAAGCAACAATCTACTTATGTCAAAGTTACATGATCCTTTCTATAAGGGACCATGCTCTCATTGTATCTTCATGCTTTCCAGGTTTCTGTAGTTTTTCATTGTTTAGCTAAATTTATGTAATCCTTTTCATCTTCTGAAAAGATACGTTGCCCCCAATAAATTAGTGCAAGTTTTTAAAATAAGTTTTTCATGCCGTTTTGTTTGTGCCACCAATTTTAGTGTGTGCAGTTACCAATCTTGATGGAGATGTATGCTGGTCTAAGCACATATGTCAATATGAATAGACAATCATTTGAGGAGTGTGCATTAAGTCCCACACAATCCCACTCAATAGTATTTTGGCATGCTCTCAATTCTGACCACTTTTGTTTTAACTGTTCTGAGCTAGCTGGCATTGTCCTATCTCTGCTTTTTTGCACCTCTTTCTTTGCTTGCTTTTCAGAGTTTCTGTGAAAATACTGAGTTCACTGGAATTAAGAGCAGTCAACCACAACAAGCAAGTCAAAATACTGCAGCAAATTGAAGAAAATATACTAAAATAAAAACTTGAATTTTGTATTCTAGTATAGTACTTCAAACTTTTTCGTATATTAATGAACAATTTTTAGATTTTACTGTAGAATTTTTGGTGGAAGACCAATCTTCTTCTTCAGCTATTTTCATATTTTTAGACTTGATGAAAAACATCTACTTGTATTTTCAGATGCGATTTCCTCTAAAAGTTGACAGTAAAAGTATAAATAATTTATCTTATATATTATATATGTGTTTCTTAATAAAAATACAAAGAGTTTTCAGGAGCTACAAAAAATAAACTCCTTAATAAGACAAACATTTTTACATATCACATAGTTGCTTAAAAAACTTGAAAATATTGCCTGAAATTCACCATATTTGTATGCTTAACTAAATATTCCCAGCGTGCCAAATTCAAGTGTTTCTTTTACTTTGGCAGTTTGGTATTTTGATATTCTGATTGTTGTTGGTCATTTTTCATTTCACCAAATAGAGCATTTTCAAGGAATACTCTTATTGGATGAAAAAGACCACACTGGTGGTGTGATCTATATACTTACACCTGAAGTTGTGAATGCATTCTCTGGGTCGAGCGCAAGCAAAGGGCATACAAACTAGAGTTCTCAGAGGTTAGTGTGTGCCACAACACGTATGAATGAGCTCATGTGAAAGTTAAATGGATACACCTCAAATTACTGTTCATTTACATAGATATATGCCCTCAGATCAGCCTCACTGTGTGCTTGGATTGGTGACTACATGCTCATGTTGGTGGCACAAAAATAACTGATTAAACATAGTTTTGGTATGTTTAATCTTTTATCCTATAATTTTTTAAGTCCCCAAATAAGATCACCAAAAGTTACTATGTCCATTTTTGAAAATTAAGAAACAAATCCTTCCCCAAATTTGATACATGCAGCCAGATGTTTATTCGGACAATGTGCAACTGGCTGCAGGAGAGCTCTCACAGCATTGCACAGTTCATAAAAAGTTGTGTGTCATTTGAATGTGTTACCCAATATGCAGCCACTCCCAATTATAAGGGGCTCATCACTCCAACATCTGAATAAGATGCCAACATCTCCGCTGATAGTCAATAGATGATGAGCATCATGGCTGAATTATGAATATAATCTCATGTTACTGTTTATGTTTGTCGCCGCCTTCGTTTTCAATGATTTCTTGTGTGAACAAGCTTATTCAATTGCGAAATAGAGGGAAATAGCAATACAGTGAGACAAAAGTCCCTTAAATTGGAAGTGAGACTATTTTGAAGATTTATGTGAAAGTAAACATGTGAAACATTTACATATTTACAATTTTTTAATGTGTGGCAATTAATTATTCAACAATAACCTCATAATAACATAAACCAGATAAATTGTAGAAGTTCTGTAATGGAAAGAGTCATGTGATCATTATCATTTCTTGTGAGTTATACTAATAGTTACTACCATTCATTGGTGGCAGTGATCACCAAGCCATGTAGTGGCTGTCAGTAGCAACATACTGCAGATGTGGGCTGTTGTAACATTAATGATCAGTCTACTTTTCAATGTGTTGTCAGAACTCTTATCTTGACAAAAGATATTTCACTGACATCACTTGTTAGTGGTTGCTTTAGTTTCAAGTTGAATCACATGCCATATGTAAAAGCAAGGGAGTGGTTTCCTCATGCTGGCTTTGATGTACATGGTCAAGCAAGAAAAGACAGTGAAAACTCTTCCTTAAGTGTAGAGTGCCTGAATCTAGAGTTATTAGGACAACCTCTCCCTCAAGATTTCTCCTCAAAGGAAATCCATGTTCAAAGACAACAAAAAGATCCCTTGGTGTTGGTAAGAAGGCACAAGCACTTGTTTGTTCATGAGTGCAGTGTTGGTTTCAAATTTTTTAAATTAATGTGGTGCTATAAAAAGTCATATTGTTGATGCTTCTTGGGCATTTAACAAGTAAAGGCTTTATTGTCTTAGTGTCGCATGTTTGCTTTTCAACCATCGAGACGAGTCTTCAATGTAGCAAAACTAATCAAAATCCCTATCATCCAATAATAATTGAAATGAGCTTCAGTTTTTTATTCTATTTCTTAACTGCAATAAGGGTTTTAAGGGGCAACAGGTGGAAGCATGTGTTGAATGACATTAGCTCTTGACTGAAATGTGTATGTTTACATATTTATACTATATATCCACACAGTATTATCTAGGTATACCTCTGCACTGACACAAATAACTGCCTTACTTTTTCTATCTGATCTCAGAAAGGATCTTTCCTCAAGACAGAAAAATACAAAAAAAAATTGCTTGTTAATTATTCTGGTTTCACATGATGCAATTTGGGTAAAATGTGTTTGTGTTAGTGAAGGGCTATAAAACTCTGCTGAAAAGGAGCTTCTGTTCTGTCTTTTAGATAAGTATGAGAACCTCAACAGACAATCCTGATGCTATAGAAACTGTGTTTTATCATTATACATGTTTTGCTTCTTGGAAACAACTTTATATAAAAGTTATATAAACACATCAGCCCCATCACTGCTAGTCATTCTAATTTTAATATAAATTTATTTGTGCCCTTCTGTAATGTGGAAAACCATGGTGTTATGCAACCGTTTATAGAGTCTGCTTAAACTACTGTGTGACCATCTATCATATTAGAACAGATCTCTCCAATATGACAGAAAAATGCTGTAAGAAAAGCTCTCCTGCTCAAAGGTATAATCTTAATACTCATGCATGTTGGGCTACAAATAAATTTTTAACATAGGCTTAACTCTTGCGCTTTCAACTACAAAAAGCATTTTGGCTTGAGTGTTGATCCCCAAAGGCACTTCAAAATGTATTTATGTATTTTTTTCCCCATTCCATTGTATTATTTCTTTCAGGTATCATCTTCAACTTTCAAGAAAAATATTACTCAAGCTCCAAAACACAACAATGTAGATATTGGACAAATTCAGGGCATGCAAGCAGAGGCACTTTTGTTGACTCATGATTCAAACACAGCAATGATAACATCCCACGATGAACCTGTGTTGGACATAGTGAACACTGAATATGACATTACATTGACCAGCCAAAGTAGCTTTCCACAGAGAAAATATGAATATAATGAGTCAGACTCTGAGACTCTAGAATCACAGGAAAACTGTGATTCTGTACTTACCGTCAAGTCCTCAAACTCTAGCTCAACATCACAGAAATATGGATCTCCTCAGTTTGATCAGATGTTTTCTGATTTGAAGGAAATGAAACTCAAGTTATCACCAGAAAAACTTGATTCACATGCATCAGAGTCCTCTGATAGCAGCCCCGAGGAGAAAGAAGCTTACACATATGCAGAACTTTCACCTGAAGAGGAATATCCTACTGAAAAAATAGATAAAGTCAGTGTTCCACAGCTTACAGAAGGTATTGCAAGTGTAGGACAATGTCTTGATACAAAACATGCTTCTGAGTCAGACTCTGACATTCATCAAGGATCATCACCAACTGAAGCTTCGTCAATCCATGAAGTTCATCAAAGATTTGGTGAGGAAATTCAACAACAAAGCTTTGGACACTTTCAGTCCTGCCAAAGTATTCAGAGTCTTACTGAAACATTTTCCTCATCGAGAGGCACACTTGAGAAAAATCTGAATGACTTCAACCGGAAAAACCTTATGACAAACACCTATTTAAATTGCGAAGTACAATGCCTACCTACACAATCTTTAGAATCAAGGGGCACAACAGAAGAAACCTCTGCCCAGACTAACCAAGATCAATGTTTATGGGAGGGATCCTCCACTCAAACCATATCTACCCAGTCTGTGTCTGATTTTACTCCTGACATAGCTACATCTTCGAGACATTTCAGCTTTGATGAGCTGATACCTTACCCCTCTTCCAGGAGTGTAGAAAAATTTTCTGATGAGCATGGGTATGAATATTTTGCCCCTGAATCTCCTATATTCAAACTCAAAACTGAAACCTCCTCATCAGGTTCTGATGAGGAGTACACCAACCCACTAGAAGCAACAGAGATCTCCTCTGCTTCAGGGACCTATGCCAGGACCCCTCTCAGAATTGCTGATGGAGCACAGTGCAGAAAGGACAGTCCAAACCTGGAGTACTCTGACATGGAGTCTTTTTTTGACTGCAAACAAGTAGTGTCGGATTTGTCAGAGAATGAACTTGATGCACCTGAGACAACTGGTAGTGCAGGTCCAGCTCAGCATCAGCTCGACACAGGGACACAGGGAAAGGCAAAGCAAAAAATGCTCCCATCTTCTGGAAGTGATGATTATGAAGATGCTGTTTTGGTTCATGAGTCGTACAATCGGGAACCTGAAGAGAGCAGAGAATCACTACATCACTCAGAGACATCAGATGAAGAATTCACTCTATGCAAAACTTCTCTACCTTCTGGAACTTACTATACTGATAAGTCTCTGCAAAGGGTAAGACGAGCGTAAAAAAGATCATCCAAGTTTTTTTGTTTTTTTTGCCAGAGCTGAGTAATAATGTTCAATAGATTTGCCTCATGAAGAAATGACTGCTAACCTTCTGGCTGGAAAATTTTAATCTACATTTCGCTATGAACCACATTTATTTTATTTCCAATTTAACAAACCCTAACTCAGCATGTGTCACTGCAGCTTTACTTAGCAATGTCACCTGGTGATGATTTGTTCTTTCAAATTTCAAGCATGACATTTTTCCAAATGTTTTTTGTCATTTTTTTTTTTCCGGGTGCTATGTTATATCTTCCAGTGTAACGTCCAACACACTGGAAAGTGCATTAATCCACTCCACTCCCAGCTTGCTTTGCTACAAACAAAATCTTTATATAGGGGGACTAAATGAATTGATTCTGAACAGATTTGTACTGCTTGATCAGGAGGTCTCTGCAGAATTTGGATCAATATCAGAAAGTTCAGATGAGGAGTTTCTGACCACCAGAATAATACAAAGGAGAATTTTCATCAAGGTATCCGATTAGGCATGGCTGATGATGCGCTGATTTAGCATGGAAACCTTGACTGTACTGTTTTTCTCTACCAAATAAAATGAATGAACATGTGTTTCAGGACTTTAACTTCCACTTTGTTTGCACAGATGGCTGAAGGTCTTGGAGGTGTTTTATTCTGCTGTGAGCATGTCTTTGCCGATTTCTTTTGACAGAATAACCCTTAATGTTTTGTTGCTGTTTCCCTAATTTCCCAAACTTTTCTTATGAACCTGAGATGCAAGTACTATGTTTCTGCCCTATGTGTTGCCGAGTGCGGTGATAAACATACAAACTCATTCTGAACCAAACAGTCCTTTCTGACTGACAATTGTTTTGTTTCTCAAACAGGTTGATGAAGTAGCTTACCTCCCTACTCAGTCCGTGACTGAAGAAAAGTACAGAGATGAAAATGGGCATTTAGTTGTCAAAAGGGTAAAGTTGGTTTTCATTTGTTCTCATTTCTGTTGCTTTCTTTTATTTAATCTTTTAATCCACTACAGGGTTTTGTACAGCTGTTTCAATGTTTAGTGTTGATTAGATGATATCCTGTTGCCTTTTTTGATATGCAAACAATTTTCTCACTCAGGTTACACGAAAAGTAATCCGCAAGTGTGCTTCTGTGGATGGTGAAGAGATGCCATCAGAAGGAGCTTCTCAGGACTCTTTGACTGTAGCAGACGAAGGTGGTTACTCCAGGATGGTAAAACGGACCGTACTAAAAAGTGTTGGAGACCACACAGAGGTGCATATACTCTTTATATTTACAAAGTACCCTGAAAAAGTATTTTTCCCCTTTTAGATTTCTTGATTATTTGATTCGTTTTCACATTTAAATAATTCTAAACTTAAGCTAACTTTGCCCCATGAGAGAGGGTAGTTACTTGTTCAAATGAGGAACAGTTTATTTTGGCTAGCTTTTTATCTATAATAAATTAAATTAGAATTTTAAAATGCTGGTTGTGTTTACTAAGGTTATTTTTGTCATATATGGAAATTTGTTTGATGATCTGAAACATTTGACAAAAAAAACTAGAATAAATATGTAAGGGGTCAAATATTTTTTCTCAGCACTGTATGCAATAATTATATTAATACGACATTTACATTGATAGTATTTTGCAAAAGATTGTAAATATACTGATAATATTTTATGCTGACCTAGGTCAGATTTTTAAAAAGTGAAGACTTCCTGTCATCCAGGCAAGAAAAAGTTGATTCAGAAAAGAAAACTGTGATTGAAGGGGAAAGGACAACAACTTCCCAGGGAGATCCGTCTTTGGCTTCAAAGCACCAAAATTATTCCAAACAGGTTTGTAAAAAACTTCGGTAACACTTTATTTGACGGGTTTTGAATAAAACTGTCATGACACCGTCATAAACATGACATAACACCTGTCATGAACATGAGTAATTTATGAATATTTATGACTGTTGTCATAAAGTGACATTCGGTAAATCATGACACTTTTGATACAACGTTGACATTATTCAAAATGTCTTTGTTAAGACATGCTGAAAATATCTAAAATTGAGTGTTCTTCCCACTGTAATAACTAAATGTAGCTGTTAGCACTTATATTTCGTATCTTCTTATTTTGTCTTAAGGGCCCACATGCGTAAAGGTTCAACCCACAAACAGTGGTGGAAGGATCCAGGCAGCACAAAGACGTCCTCATTTCGCAATTGGAGGACCCAGAAAAGATCAGTTGCCAGTGATCAATAGTAGCAACTCCACCAGGTTTTTCACTGCTGCCATGAAAATGAGGACAACAATAAAGACAAAACAGAGGTGGAAGAGCAACTGAATGACTAACTCTCTCCCCAGATCCCAAGCTCTGTCCACGCTAAAGTCCCTGCTAATCCTATGCATTAGCCACATGCAATCCCAGTGTGCACCTCGGAGACACCACAGTCTTCCCATTTCAGTCCTGGAAGATTCATTTTTGTTTTCCAATTTTTTTTTTTTTCTGAAGTTATCAAACCATGATTTTTTCTATTTTCTGAAGTTGCTTTGCCTTTTTATGACCAAAGAAAGCATTCTGTTGTTTCCTTATTGAATTATTCTTAATGTCCAGGTTGTTGTAGTTTTGCTTTGAGCAGGTAGAAGAGCAACAAGCAAACAGATGATAAAAACAGGGGAACACAGTCCAAGGTAAAGAACAACTTACCTTAAAATAAATTCAGCTACTGATGTCTTCGTAGGGATTCAGAATTAAACAAAAAAAATATATAATTTACGTCACTCTGGCTGTAACATGCTTCTTTCACCAACAGTTTGAGTCCTTTTCATTTTTTTTCCTTGACTCAGGTGGTCAGGATGTCGCAAACAGAAAAACGGACTGTGCTGACACAAAATGTAACTGCTGCTGTCGTGTTTCGTGTAGACTATGTGTACTCTTGTCTTTAGTAGCCAGAAACATATATTATCTATTATATGAAAATAGCTGACATCTGTAGCCTAGGAATTAATAATCACTCACGTGAAGTAAAACTGGCATGGCTAATCAACACGTGTCAGTGAGATCCCGGCTTTGACTGCTTTGCCGCTGTGTGGACTGTCTTTCAGACTTCTTTTTCTTTCCTCAGTGTGTCTTTGTATGTGTAATTACATTTGTTCCTTGGCTTTCTGATCTTGACTCATGAGCTATGGATAATGAATGTGTGCTGATCAAGCTGCAGCAGTGGTGGCTGGTTTCACTAGAGTTTTGCAAGCATCACCACTTCAAAAGCTATTTAAATTTCAGGTATCCATCAGGACAAGAAAAACATTTACACATTTCTGTGGAGCATAACCAGATATTTGCTGAACCATTTAATGTAAAAGCTTTATTAGTTCTTTTTTTTTTTTCATTGAGAAAATATTTGAGTGGATGAGTGTGTGCTTGCTTATTTTACAATAATCGCTTTTGCACTCCTGAATGTCAGATGGGAACCCCTCCACGCTTTTTGTGCACAGGTCATAAGGAAACAGTAAATGGGCAGTTTCGTTGCAGAGGGTTGCAGGGTGTGGAGGATGATGAAATGACACAAGATGGTTGAACGTTGTCACTGTGCTTACCTGGGACATGTATATCACTCTCACTGTTTACGTTGTGATTTAAAGAAAACATGCAAAATAGTTGAAGTTCACTGTGACAGGTTTGCTTTTAGTTTACTGAAACAGCATTGTTTTTTGATGACAGTTATGTGCATATACAGCTCAGAATTATATAATTATCTACAAGGGCATGAATTATTGTATTAAATTTCAAATGGACTAAAAGTAAATGGCTGCAGTGTATCTATGACTGGTAGAAAATAAAAACCTACAAACATACGGTGTTGGAACTCGACCACACATCTTTGCACAATCTCTCTAATTTGCCAGAGTCTTGATACAATCTTCTCTTCACTTCGCCCCACAGCTTTTCTATAGGCTTGAGTAGGAGGTCGACTCTGAAGAAAAAGTGTGAAATGTTGCTGCACGGTTTGACGGGAAAAAGAATAGCGCTATCTGCTGGACACACATAATAATTAAAAGATTGATAGAAAATAGCCCGGAAAGAAATCATAACTAAAAATAATGCATTATAGTACCTCCAGAAACTGAGACCAGAGTTTACAAAATAAACATAATCTGGCAAATTCAAGAAATTTACATTTTACATAGTCAAAATGGGTTGAAATTTACATATTAAATGGTACAAATGAACCAAAGTTGTCTTAAGTTTTAACATAATTAAGTATGAATTACAGATGTTTAATAGAAGGTAACTATAACTTTACCCCTGTGATTTCTCTCTCCCCTCCCCCTCCCAAAGTAAATGTGCTTAAATTAAATAAAACAAATCATAGTGAGATAATGCAGTTACCCTATCTGCAATAGAAATTAATTTATTTTTAAGTTTTTTACACACATATTTGGGAATGCCATCAAAGTTGTTTGCATCCTATAGGAAGGATGCAAACAACTTCCTGTTGTACAGTGGATTCTGTGATACCTTTTTTAGTATGTATATTACATCATGATATATTATAGACATATTTTAAGACTAATTGTTGCAAAGTGATTCTTCATCTTGAATAGGTTCTGCTGCATGTTTAAAGGACTGTGTAGGATAAAAGTTATACTGCCCTCTGGTGGCCATAAAGCTAGTTTCAGCATCAGGGTCACAAAGTCCAGATATGGCTTTAAGGTTTGGCAATGGAATAAAAGTTGGTTGGTGACGTGTCTGGGGTGTACCACACCTTTGAATCCCTACAGATAGACCCCACTCTACAAACAGAAAGTACTAAAGTTCACCATGAATTTCTGGCAGATTCTTCTATGGCAGGTGTATTTTAAAAATAGAATCTGCAAAAGCTGTAAAGGAATGAGAAACTAGAACTTAAGAAAAATATTGCCATAGTATATAAGTTGTTCAGTGTTCACAGCATGTTGGAGTTCGAGCATTTGTAAACAATGTGAGGTTTTTATTACTGTTCCGAGAAAGGACTGCATCAAAAGACCCAAAAAAGTGTGTTTTTTAATGAGTTGTCCTCCTGGAGCCCAATTTGTCAAGAAAAGGTGAATGAACTTACTCGCATTTCTGGCTAAGAACACAGCCATGAATAAGGAGTAGAATCAAAACATATTTCAAGAGCTACTTCTTCTAGCAACAAAGACTGAGTTTGAAAATAAAATTTTTGCAGGATGACTGAATAACAAAGTGGATCAAGAATTTTGGGTCTGTAGCACATTCTCAGATCTTAACCATGTTTAAAATCTGTGGTAAATTATACAAAGGCAGAAAAGGAGAAGCTAACAAACTTATTAACTAGAATAAGAACAGAATGGGTCACCATCAGTTAGGATTTAGCCCAAAATTTTGAATTTCAGAAAGAAATGTAGGGATTAATTTTAAAAATGTATAATATAGTTTTATATTTTATGGAAATGTGCCACGAATAAGAGCTAAAAATGTTATTCACAGAATAGATGTAAACACATTTGTGACTATGCAATAAATGTTTTCATCTAATAACTATATTATAAAATGTTAACTTGCAACTCAGAAATATTTCCAAAATTAATTAAATTAATGACCAATCTTTTATTACAAAGGAGCCAACTGGCAGTTTGGGAAAAAATTTATTATGACAATATTTCAAACTAAAGCCGGTTTTCTCATAATGGTTACATTACAGTACCAATCTGGAGTTTACAGACACTTATCTGAAAGCAAGCTCAACTATGTAAACATTCAGATCTCCCAAATCAAATAATTGTATTTATTCTTTTTAAAGGGGGAATGATTAAACAGAATACACCTTTAATCAATTTTAAAAACAGTCAGGTGCACTAGTTCAAATTTGTAGACTTTCTCTGATTCAGAAACAGGCAAAAATTACAGATACAGGCTCAAGTCAGTTTATATTTGGGTAAATGTCTCTACACAAGCAGCCCCGTGACCACATGTTTTTTGTAATTAGGCTTTAACATAATTCTGGCTGTGCAACTTTTTTGGGTAGAATTGATTTAAATAGATGGCTTTTATGGGATAGGCCCGCATCCCATAAAACCTCTATTAATCTCTAGACACTAGAGATTAATAGACCACTCTAGTGGTCTATTAATCTCTAGACCACTAGAGATTAATAGAGTTGAGGTCAGAGCTTTGGGAAAGATTCTCTAATTGGAACACTCAGTTTTTGATTCAAAATGAATATGAATTGAATTCTTAAGACACCATGATGCTACCACCACGAATGACAGTAAAGCATTATTCAGTTTTAAAACCCACAATCGTCTTGCAACCAAATAGCTCTATTATTGTCTTCCTTGATCGTAACACTTTTTTCCTGCTGAAAATTTGGATGCATTTATTTTGAAGAAAGGAATTCTTTCTTAGCTCTCACAAATCTCTGGTGATATTAACATCACTTAATTATAAACACCGGCACCGGCATTCATGCATCTTTTGGTTTACGATGGGTGTAATCCTTGGTGATTCCTGGGTTGTTGCTGAACATCCTAACCAACCTCCAGAAGCTTGTTATTGACTACAAAAGCCACATGGTTAAGACAAAGCTTGTTAACTAACCAAATATTAACAAAGGTTCATGTTAATATAATTGAGCCTGCATCTATAGATTTGACGCTTTGAGGATTAGAGAAAAGCCACAAATTAAAAATTGTGAGCAAAATTCTTGTTTACAAAATTCATTGTTGTTTGAGACAATGACACCTTTAAAAAGGAAGAGCTTAAATGATTTAATTTGAAAGATCAGAATGGTTTAAATGCAACATTAAAAGCCCCAAATCAATGACATCTATGCCAATGAGGAGTGTAAATCAACTTTTGACTGGCAATGTTGCTTGATTACCATATCTTGAGATAAATAAAGAATATCAAGTTAAACTCAGTTTTAACAGATACACAGCTGTTCTCATTCTCAACATCTGTATATTTAAAATTCAAGGGTATACATAGAGTATATAGATCTAAATCAAAGAACGCACGCATTTTCCACACTAAGGTCATACACAACAGTAGTTCTACAGCAGAAAAGCCAATCAACCAGCCACACAGACATGAGTTAAAACCCATTTTTCATCACACTTTTTAGCTGATATATTTATTTCTTAAACATGTTAAGCCATCCATTGCCATGCTGGCAACAGGTACACACCATGTAAGGAGTAGTGCAATGCACTGACATCATACTTTTTGTCAAATGAAACACTTATCTTTTCCCTTTCGAAAAAGAAAAGAAACCAGTTGGAAATGGCAAACAATGTGGGCAACAAAGACACTGTCATTGTTCTGCCGTGGTGACACAGATAGCCAGCAGAAGCACTGCTCAACATAGAAGACATCCCAGCTTCCAAGGCCGTCCAACTATTCACCCCACATTTTCCCTCCAGTGTCATCCGGTTGTCACTTGATGTGACTGAAGTTAAGATGCCAGGGCCTTTTCTTTGTCTTTATCACATGAATCCTCTCTCTGCAGCTGGCAAAGCAACACGCAGGTATGACAGTAGAATGACAATAGAAAGCTGACACACAGGCACACGATACAAGTACAAACTGTGAAAAATTATCGTGTTCGTTTCCGTTCATTTTTTCATACAAAATGTAAGGGGTACTGCGGCAGCCAACATTTTATTTCCCTCCTGTTCAACATGAGGTTTGGATAAGATGTATTTTTTTATTATTATTTTACAACACTTTCGTGACACTGGAGGACATTAGAAACTGTTTGGGACAGGACTGATGCACAACAATAACGAATGCAAACAAGTCAGTGACTGACAAATTAATCAGCAGATACTTTTAGTTTCATATGATCTTACTCATGGTAACACCCCCCTCCCCACCATGCACTACACAATAAATCTTGGATTTTCATATGTTACATATATGCTACATTCTCTTATTTCTTATTTCACTGATATAAAGGCAAACATATCTCAATGCAAAGTGTAAGCTACTTTGCTTTTCTTTACATTTAAATTAGTACTATAGATTGAAATCTGACAATTTAAACAGTATGACAGCTCATAGCAAACAGAAATGTAGCTCATAAACTTGATTTTACATAAATTCTCAAGTCTTCTGATAGCAAGAATAGCAGATTCAGTGTTTGTTTTTGTTTGTTTTCTTTTCATCAACAATCACGTTGTATATACATCACCAGAACTAAAGCAAGCTCAATTTTTGAACATTCTGATCTCCCAAATGGTTTTCGATTTGCACACACAGAAATACATGTAAAAATACAGAACTAATTTTCAGGAGAGGTTACAGTAGAGGAATTTTTAAACATCTCGTTTCATATTTAAAATGCATACCAAAAACGTTTAAAAAACAAACCAAAAAGGAAAAACAAAATGTTCTCAATATGTTTGTTTCATAATGTCCAAATACAGTGTGCTGCCACCCAGTGGTGGGTTTGGATATTGTCTGTTCAGAAAATACCATAACAGTAAAATGTAATAATGCTTGTATCCTGTGCGACGTCACATCCTTATGGAAGGGTCAAAGGTCTAAAGAGCTGTCAGGAGGGTTGGCTAGTTGACTGCTCCACTAGATTTTTTTCACACACTGATATTCCATTAACTGTAAGAAAAGACAAAAAATATAAGATTTAAAGAGCATAAATTATTCACTGTTCCACAATAACTACACTGCAAATATGGTGTAGATTTATACAAACTGCCATCAAGTGCAGATACATAAATAATATTGACTAGTTGATGGCTGCACAGCCATTTTAGGGGGAAAGTTTGGTATAAAGGTTGTTAATTTGCACTTTTTTAACCTATTTTGACATCAGGCTAATTGGGAAAATCAAATGTTTGTAATACACAGATTACAAAAAAATTGCCAATTTAAATAATCAAATAAAACTAATGTATTGTGGATTTTATCCAAATTCAACACAAAATCTAAATTTTATTGCCAATTTCAGTAGGCAGATGTTGAAACCGATAGATATCTTCACATACTGGTAAATCAGGTGTGGCCTCAGACCCACTTAAGGCCACGAATCAAAAGGTTCGTTAGTTTGTACTTTTTTTCAGTTTGCTGTGTTCTTTCATAAAGACACAGAAGCAGAAAAAATAACAGCGTTTCCATCTATTGGCACTGTATTTATATGACGAAAATATAAAAAGTTGGGTTTCCAAACAGGAAAGTGACAGATTTATTCCATTAAACCTAAGCTCAAAATTCAATAAGGGTGCCAATAAGGATGTATAAGTCTGCATTATGACTCTTAGTCATTGAGCAGAGGCAACATGCATCACTCTATATAAAATTACTTAATTATTACTGTCAATTTTTCCTTACAGTGTTTTTTTTTTTTCAATGACATGGTTATATAAATATGTTCCCATTTCCATACTTCTGTCAAGTCATGTCATGTTTTTTTAGTGCTTCATGCACTAAAAAACATTGCTAAAAGTCAAGACTTTAAGGCATTTAGTGTTTTACAGTTGGTGCTTCTAACACATTTGACAGTGGAAGATGTTGGCCTTTTGTGTCCTTCAATGCAAAATCAAAGGTTTCTTGGAAAAAAATTTAACCAAAATGAGATTTTCAATATATGAAAGCCTTTAGTAAAACTAATAGCTGCATGGTGTCATTATATTATTATAAATTTTTAAAAACAAAATACAATATCTAACTTCTTTTAAGCATAAACAGCAGAGCAACAATTATTCTGACTGCTGATTAATATAACATGCATATTAATATTAATATGGATGTAATCAGACATTTATTCATTATATGTCTGATTACGTCCAAACTTCAATAAAACAACCCCGACTAAATTTAGCAATTATTTTGCAACTAGAATTGCATTCGAATGTGTCTTTCCAATTTGTGAGGGAAATATGCTTAGCCTTCTTTTAGATAACAGAGTTCAGTGTACAGCAACACGAGGCAAAGAGGCGACTCTGCACCACACTATGCTCTGTACAGGTTGGGGAAACTTAGAGAATCTGACTTAAAGTCCTACCTACCCTAGGAATGTGACAGATAATTTAGCGGCACAGCTAAATCTTTACTCATTGTGATTTAAGTGCAAATGTGTCAGTCAATGAAAAGGTTTCCTATGGAACCTTAACACATTTCTAAAATGAAATATTTGCTAAAATATACACTGTTTATACATACATCCACCCTTTTTAGGATGAATTACGATTATTGCACAAATTGTATTCTTTGAATTGATATGTGTGTCTTTAGCTAAAGTAAGAGTCTTGTTTATCGATTTCTTATGGCCTCTTACTGAGAGGGGATGCTGGGTGAGCCTGAGCGATGGAAGTGAATGTTCTGCCACTTTCCATCACGACGTTGCCACACACGGGTCTCCTCGGACTGCATGGTACGCGGCATTCCACTCCCGTCCATGTACTGGGTCAGCCGGATATAAGCAATGCATGCAGCGTTTTCCCCAATGAGATGCACGTGTGGGTTCAGGAGGATAGTGTGCACCGGCTTATTTCCTTTAGACAGCGCTGTGAATGAGAGATTACAAAGAAAACGCAGTGAGTAAGTAATGTGGAAATCCACTTTTTCTCCGTCACTTACAGGTAATCCATTATAATGATCTAAAACCAATTTGAATTGCACCAAAAGAAATACACTGTTTCTTCCTTGTAGTACAAGCTAATAGTGTGTGAGGAACCCAAGTCTCCATATGTTGATGTTGGAGAGCGGACAAACAGGGGCTTGCCAAGTGATTGAGGTTTCTGGGACATATCTGGTTTATCTGAACTATTTTTACCCGGGCTGAGAACATTCTGCCATTTACGGCAGTCATTATTCATGAGTGAGTTTTTGCTCCAAGGTTAGTTCGTGCCCTTGTAGAGTGGGAGCAAACACAAACAGCAAAATGATCAGACTAAATATTGATATTGAACACTCAACTGATGCCATACAAACATCCTGAACTTATACTGTGTCAGTTGCATCCTCTCCTACACATTTTGTAGTGGAACACCTTAACCATTAATTTAAAGTAAAATGGAAAGATGTATTATAAGTATTACTTGCTTGGCTATTTTTAGGTAATCTGCTTGCTTTTGCAAAAACTATCAGTAACTCCTTCATGCTGCTCCAGTTTGAGCAGCAAAACTGGGCAATCGAGGAACCTATTTACAGCTAACCTGAATTACTTTCTTTAAAAGCGTTAAGCAGGGCACTGGCGGGGAATTTTTAGCACAGTTTGCGCTTCAAATGAATTCTCCCCAAGCATTATGCACTTATTTTTTTTATGATGTTAACTTGATTAAAATGCAGCAAAAATCTGAGTGTATGCATAGTCTTAATTAATTAATCTTTTTGTTCGAACACCCAATAACCATCGGGACAAGTCCAATAATTTGATGGAAACAAAACTGCCTTCTGATTTTTCTCTATTGTTCATGTTAGATACAGAAACTTGGTGTTCTGTACTGCAATGGATGTCACTGGTGACAAAGAAAAGCATTGCAACTTTTACAAATTGCCTTTAATTTGTAGAACAAGCCACCAATTTGTGTTTTGTAGAAAAATGTTGGTAATTACGGCTAATGTTTTCTTTTTCTTAATTGCCTTGAACACACCATTCTCAAAGTAGAAGCGATGGAAGTCATGTCCTTCCACCAGATTACCCAGGGCCTCAGGCTCAAAGGACGTCAAACCGGGATCACAAATCTTCCTGTTGTGTATAAAATGGGAATCCGTCATCAAAAAAATGGAGGAGGCAGCTGATTACGAGAGGTTAAATATTACTGTGCATATGCAAAATGTGAACTTACGCGTAGGCTTCAAAGTCTCCATTATTTATAGACTCAATCAGCTGTTCAGTAACTTTTATAATTTCCTGTTTACGAGCTACAACAAGAAACAGAGTAGAATGTTAAAAAAAAGATGAACAAGCAATTTTTTTTAAGCAAGTAATGTCTTAGTGCAGATAGACAATTTGGCGTCAAATAGCATTAAATGAGTTCTAGTCTACACGTTTGCAAGATTTCAAAACAGGTATTAGAAATGGAAGGCGCTCAAAAAAAGACCAAAAATGTTTCAGTATTTATGTTATTTATAATAATTTATGTTTTATATCTGAAGAGAGAAAAGAAGAAAGCCTCCCATGACTAATAGTGACATCAGGCAGGAAAAAAAATGCAGGATGACGGGATTTCTTTCATCCAACAAAGCTCAAAATAGACATACAAACCAATGCTCAGATGCAATGTTACTACAAAACTAGTTGTAACTAAGTAATATTAACAATTACCTTTATTGTTATTGGTGCAGGCTGGGGGATATTGAAAAAATTACTTAAATTGTGCAACAAAAGAGACATGTTACAACAAAAAGTGCATGTAGGTTAGTCCTCAAGCTTCACTTCCTTCACACATGAACAACAATACTGAACGTATGAGTGCATAATTAAGTGAGCAATGTACACGGGACTACAGTTAAATGAAGGAAAAACATGAAGTACAAGGCAAATATATTCAGTTTTAAATTAAGAACAAAAGAATAGAATAAAGACTTGATTTCATTAAACTGGATTCAAGGAGCAAATATTTAGGAGCAACAAGAGGATCTTATTTAAAGTGATGGGGTATGAGAAGTACTTATATATTTATTTATACAAAACTACAGACTATGAAACTTGAAATGATCTGGATGTCACGATCACAGGATCTGAGACACTTCAAACAGAGAGGTCATGACCCTACAAAGATAAATGAAACAGGGCATCTCCCCTTTTGCAGAGGGGACTTACTCTGAACTGAGGAGGTGGGAGTCTGTCCCGAGTCAGACATCTGTGAGGAGCGACTCTTTGAACTCAAGACCCCGCTCACTAAACTGCCCAAATGGAGGGCTGACAAGATTGCATGAGTGATGAGAGTGCAATTTTGTGTCCAGTGTTTGTGTGTTTGAGTAGTGGGTATGACAAAGACAAACATGTTTGATCAGGAAAGGAATTTACAGAGGAGATAAAATGATGAGAAAGAAGAAAAAAAGGTGGGGGAGGGGGATTAAATAATACTAAAAAGCATAAGTGTTAAAAAGAGATGCATGCAATTCTAAAAGAACAACATTTCCTTTTCTCCAAATACCCAATTGCATTTGTTACCTTTCCGCTAACTGTGTGGCAGCACAATCAGAAACCCCAACTGAGGATTGATCAGTCTGAAATGATGAGCACCGACTGTTATAACTGGCGTGTGGCGAGTCTTTCCTACCTTTTACATCTTCATCCTCAATGGTGGTGTTGGCACTTTCAATGGATTCCTGAAAAATATATATATATTTGTTCTAACTGAGTAGGTCAGAGTGTCTTTGGTAAAGGAGAAAGTAGTTGACTCAGAGAAAAAAATCTGCTAGGTTTTTTTTTTTCCACCCAAATGTTGGGTTCATTCTGTCTGGGACAGAAGTTAGGTCAAAACATGAGCTTGTTGGGTTAGAAAAACAATTAAAAGAACCCTCATCAATTTTCACAGATCACCAGTTTGAGCTATACCAATATCAATCATAATTTGGAACCCAATGAAAACTAATGGAAAAAAAAAAAACTGGCTGAATGTTTTGTCCAGTCCAGTTTTTGTTAGCAAAATACAATCATTTTAGATATAGCAGATATAACTCACAAAATTCTTGCTATTTAATTATTACTCTGTGATAAGTCATTCATTTGTTACATCAACTTAGGACTGGACAGGTCCTTATTTTTGACCATGAATTGGATTAGGCAAAAAACAAATTGGTCAGCATTTAATTCAGTTGTTTTTGTATATTAATGGACATTGAGATTTTGTTGCTATACCTTATTTCCATCTACAGGGTTGTGGATCACAGTTGTCTGTGGCTCCTAAGGAGAACAAGAGAATGAAGAGCATAAGCAAACAGGCAGCAATAAATGGCACAGACATTGTCCATGAAAATGTTTTTGTGTGTATTTTTTGTGTATAATTTTGAAATTTAAAACTATAACCTGTGTTAAGCATCACTGTCTGTCTGCCTGCTTATGACATCAATGTCTCTTTTGTGTCTGGCAGGGTCCTGTGGGAATAATCACATGTCTGGGCTTCTGTAGAATAGATCCTGATGACCCCTTCAGTCCCTCTAATCACTCACCCAGATACATTAGCAGCTTTTACTGTATTTGTGTGAATGTGCTCTGTATGCGCTTGATAATGAAGACAGACAGGAGGATAGAGACAAAAAAAGACCAATGTCATGTGCCTCATGTACATGCGTAATCAAACCGTCAACGAATGAGGGAAGAGAAAATCTTTCACATCATGCAAAGCGCTGGTCACATGGCCAGACACAGAAAGCTTATAAGCAGACACTATGCAAAAGCCACTAAACAGACGGCCCAGGAGCAAATATCCTCATACTCCTCACAGCCATGCACAGGCAAACTGTGTCAGGAACAAATCCTCAGTAATGCAGATGTGGATTCTAGTTTTATATGCACAACTGGTAGGAGTAAAGAAACATGGAAGTTAGCTGGAGAACAGTATGAGGGAATAATGCGGGGACAAGGAGAAGAGGGATAGGCTGGAGACTTGAGGTAAAGGTCGCCCTAATTAGAAATTTAGGACAGTATGTCTAAAGAATTATTGCTAAAACACACTTCAGTTTTAGACCAACTAAGGTCTATACACAACATGCACGCTCTGCCAATCAATATAAGTGAAAAATATGTCAATGTGAACAGTCTTCACCTTTCATGGCTTGTTGTGTCAGATTCTGGACATGCTGTGCACTCAAATTATTTAACATACTTTATAATTCAGGAAAACCTGGCTACTGTTTTATCTCATATTTACTACCCTTGAATTTGTCAATATTTTTGCACACCCCGTTAAGAATTTTAATCTAGTCAAGCTGTGTAGAGATCAAGCAACAGAGATTGTGAACCTGTACCTCCTCCAATCTGGAAAATGAGCTTTACACCTTTTAGTAAAGAAAAGAAAAAAAAAGGTGTGGATGTTGATGAGACTGATGAGTGTATATACCAGTGCAGAGGCAGGGCCAGTGTCTTTAGGACTGGTCACTGTGTTGGCTTTGTTGTTGACCTGCAGGAGGTAGTGTAGAGGGGACATGACACATGTACGCACTTTTTGAACTAGCACACCATATTTTCCAGCCATTTCGAAGAGATAAACCCAGCTCCTCTACCCCAAAACATGTCACACCTTACTATTACGTTAATCACACAGACTATACTATAATTTCATGACTTCATCATGTTAGGCAGTCAGATACACAGCTCAACAAAAACAATCTAGCAAGGTTGTATTCTCATGTTTTGAGATCTCTGACCATTACTGGCATGGATAAGAATTTGCTTTGACTAAACCTGCAGCCACGCAAAACGACAATAATGAAGATTCCATGAGTTTAATGTGCTGCACTGTGAACTTGTTGCCACAAGTGGATGTGTAAAATCTGGAAACATAACTTTCTATTTCCCTTATAGTGATTAGAAATGATCATTAAGCACAGTAGTTAGTAAATCCCAAAGGTTTGTTCTGCTTTAAAATGAACACTGTAATCTGGGTTGGACATGATTCTAAGATACAAGCTCTGACTTTCAAGGAAAATGGAGCACAGCACCTAATACAGTATTGGAATGGAGGGCAAAGGGGGAGTGGGTCAAATAGAGTAAAATTAAACATCAGATGTTAACAGTAAAATAAGTCAGCTAAACTGACTGGTGTGGAAGTATTACTAAAACAAATTGTGTTGCAATCTAAGAACTATCTTTATAAATCTGGGATTGTGGAAGGCCAAAAAACAAGTTGATTTATTTTCACTGTATTGTATTTTGTATTTATTAATTTATTTCAAACAAAAAAAGCAACAAATAGAACAAAAACAGAAAACTTGCATATATAACTGAGAAAAAAATAATATGTTTACCACTACTTATCTTACCTATGCTTCATTAAGGAAAATTTTACATTTCGCAATCATATTAACAATGAGCTAAAACATTTGATTAAAAAATGTCCATTACTGAAAAGTATATACTTTCATTTTTAGTTTTTTTTTCTAAGGCCTGCACACGTTTAAATTTAAAAGATTATTTTTTCCCTCTTCAAGCTGCCCAGTAGACCTTTTTCACGCTTCCGCGTTTTAAAGCGGATGTGGGGTTTGACAATTTCCGGTGGCTATAGCGTTAGCATTAAAAGGCTAGGAAA
>CAEGAE010012624.1:0-15766 GCA_903067095.1 Girardinus metallicus | reverse complement strand
AAGGAAGAAGTTACAGGTCTGTGGCAGCCAGAAATCTTGCTTGTTTGTCGGTGACCAAATACTTATTTTCCACCCTTGTTTGCAAATAAATTCTTTAAAAATCAGACAATGTGATTTTCTGATTTTTTTTTTTTCTCATTTTGTCTCTCATAGTTGAGGTCTACCTATGATGTCAATTACAGGCCTCCCTCATCTTTTTAAGTGTGAGAACTTGCACAATTGGTGACTAACTAAATACTTTTCCCCCCACTGTATCTTACCCAACTTTTAACTTATTCAAAACCCAAAAAACTAAAACAAGAAACCAGTCCAAGTTGAGGTGAAATCTTATTCGAATTATCTTTTGAAAGATCCAAATGCAGGCAACCAGGCGTGGGCAGACAGGCAGGTGGTGGTACCAAAAACACAAAACTTTAATAATTAATCTGAGGCACTGAAGGTCCAAAGGCAAAATCAAAGCAATGCCGGGAACATGGAGTCTGTAGCACAGAGGATCTGAGAACTGGCTGAGAAAGAGTAGTGAGAGGGGCTTCTGATGAAGGGAAACAGGTGAGTTAATTGAGAATATTCATCAGGAGGGAAACTGGGGAAAACACAACAAGAGAAACTAGGAACAAGGAGAAGCTGTGGTTAAAAAAAAGTAAAATCAGAAATCCAAGTTAAAACCACATGAATAAATGTAACATTCAGACATTTTATACAATTTCAGTTTTGGATGTTTTCTACTCAACTTTATTTCATATATTGAATTTGCTGTTGTCCAGAACAATTTTTTAATCACATTAATTTTCACCCCCAATTTAGATCATCTGGACTAAAATGACATGATAGCTGATACCTTTCATGTCATTTTTATAAGCTACTCATACTCCACTGTTAATGCAGTTTTTTCTTGACTTCAGTAAAGAAATAAAAATAGGCTACTAGTCAGCAGCTACTTCTAATTCTTTAGCATGATCATGGAGTCATAAGCTGTCAAATTTTATAGGATAGAACTGAAATCTCATGAATCATAAATTTGTATTTCTTTTATTTTTCATAAGTAGATGTTTTCACCCCAAAATGTTATTTTTTGCTATATTTTATTTCATTCTGTATCACAAGTTGTAATATTTTTTTAAAAAAGAAAAGAAAAACCAACCATAAAAAGTAATAGGTAGGACAACTAATTAAAATGCTGAATTAATGTAGTTTCTAGTTTAGGTGTCAAATACTTAATATTTTTGAACTTTCACAATCAAAATTAAAAAAAATAAAGAATCTGCATTTTGTGTAGGTTAACAGAGTCACAATGTGACCAAACTAATTGTTTTGGATGTTAAGTTAAAGCTTATTTAGCTTGCCAAAAAACAAATGGGGGGAAAAAAACAAAAACAAAAGCAGAAACAAAAGTCTGCATCGTGTTTAATGATTCATAGAAAACACAGACTCACATTTTTGGCTCAAATGCCCATAAAAAAATTAAAGATGTTATTAAAACCTGGATTAGAGAAGGAAATTATGATGCTGGCCTTTATCAACATAAAAATGGATGATTTATTTCTGTTACTAACATTTGGTCAGATTCTGTCGATATAAATGGTGGTTTGAATTCACAGCCAATCCAGAAGGTTGCTTATATAAATACGCCAGCCATGCACATTGAAACATATCACCATTCACAGTCAGCATCACACTAAAGAAATCTTAAAGCACCAACTGTGGGCTGATAAACGTCTGCTGCAAGAAGGAAGAGGATGTTGTGAACAAACTGCGCTTGAGGGGAAGGATGAAAGCGAGAGGGCAGGGGAATTCAGGATAACGGGGGCGATTGGATAATGAAGCGAGAGGAGAACAAGGTAACGTCTGTGGATATCTTCATCTTCATCCCAGTTTTCTAGGATGAATTCCCGTTGGGCAGGTGGCACACACACAGACAAATACCACAAGACAAACCAGGGAGAATCATAAATAATTATAGTGGCCTAGATGTGGTGGTAATGGAGGAAACTCAAGTTGTATTTTAAAATCTGTCAAATGAGCTTTCAAAACTAAGGATGTACAAACTGGGTTTTTAGTTATCAAGACTTTATGGAGTTAACAAAATGCAACATCTGGCTATAATATTTAGAGAAATCAACAACAATGACAGCACCAGCATAAAAGTCACATCAGGCATTATGTGACAGACATTTAAGGCTACAGTTACTGTCAAAATAAGTAAGTAAATGTTTCTTTGTGTAGTATATCATAACCATGGTTGAAAGACTTTCAGTTTTCCTGTTTGTTGATACTGCTTAGCACGAATGTTGTCATAAATGAAGTTATTACTATCATTCACAATGTGTACCCTCGTTTTTCCTTCCTGAAGGAAAAGACTCCTGGCTCAGAGCTGCTATGTTTAGCCACTTCTATGTACTGAAAGGAGCCATTAAGCCAGAGGTTTTAAGCTAATGTAGAAAGTAATCCTGGATCACTGCTTATGTATTTTTTCCTTCTTTTCTCCTCAAAACCCCATCTGAACTGTGAATTTGGACTGAATAAGGTTCTAGATAACAGAATATGAATTGAAAAATAACATGCATACACATTTGAAATGTTTGCTTCTCACACCCAAGTGAATTTGGTGGTATCAGCTGTGCCTCCGTTCAGTCATTTATATCTGGCTGGGGCCCGGTGAGGCTCATGTGAAAATAGAAGAAACAAGAGACTGGATATGTAGCTTATAAAAAGAATGAGATGAAAGGATGCTTGGATGTTTTTTTCCAACTCCAGAGATCAAGCTGATGAGCTGTAGACGCCCGCGGCCCTGCACACATGATGAAAATGAAACAGAACGTAATTTTCACATGTGCTGAGTGCATGAAAGTGAAGCGTGAGTCAATATAATCTGACAGTTATATAGAATTTAGAAAAATTTCAGAAAGACAAACATTTGTATGTGGAAAAATGCCTACATTCATCATGTGCAGTTTGCCAAAGGGAACCAATGGAAGAAACGGTAGAAAATAAATCAACAGAATACAGTGAAAAACTTGCGCCTCTGAGACTGCAAGGAGAAAACTCCAGCAAAAAGAACAGCAAAACATGATAAGGAAGAACACAACTATAACTTGTAAGATGAAGGGTGCATGCGGCAGATTCCTGAAACAGATGGAAGGTGCAGAGGTGCAGGAGGACGAAGCCACAGCACTGCATAGCAAGAGACAACCCGTCGAGATAAAATTAGAGAGACAAAGATGGAGAGAGAGTGAGGGTGTTAAGCCCCGTGCTGCAGGCATGCGTTACAAATCCCCAGGGAACCGGCGGCAGATCACTACAGAATCAATCTGCTGCACCTCAGCAGGAATGCAGCACACACCGGTCACAAGAGTGTGTGACTTCATATTGTATCTGCTTTAATGCATATGTTAGGTGTGGGTGGGTGTGTGTGTGTGTGTGTCTGTCAGAGAGAGGGAGGGAGAAAGAGAAAGATTCATTGGAAGTGAAATGACAGAGTACTTGAGGATGCAGTAGCAAGGAGGAAAGTTGGAGAACAAAATGATCAGATGGAAATCTGGAATATTGTGGACTGACATAAGTCTGGTTTTCAGATGCCAGAAAACTCTATTTACATTTGTTCAAATAATTTTGCAGTAGTATAAACACCAGGGAAATGCCCAGCCATAATAACATTCAATAAAGAGATGGTTTTGTATCCCAGACAAAACAGTTTTGTCCCAGAAAAAAAGTAAAATACATTTTAGAGATGCTAACTGAAGCATCTCTAAATGAAACAAGTCCTGCACTTCAACAATAAAAAACCTTACCAAGTATTTTTGTCTACTTTCTAGTGCAAATATTTTAGCATATAAAAATACTAAGAGATTACTGACTTAAAACAAGCTCCTATATGCTCCTGAAAAGTTACTTGTACATTAGTTTTGTCTTACCTCACGTGTAAGGAGATTTTGCACTTGAAACTAGACCTATATACTTGGTAAGATTGTGTTTTTGCAGTGATGTTTGACATGACTGAAAGGCTACTCAGACAGGAGGAAGACTTGAAAAGTAACATTAAAAGCCAGATTACTGTATACTTTGCAGACACAATCAAGGACAAAGACTTACATTCTGTAATCTGATGAAACAAAAATGTAAGTGTTTGGTTATGACACCCATTACAAGCCTGAGCAGACTTTTCAAACTTTTAAGTGTAGGAATGACGACATCATGCTGTGTGGCTGCTTTGTTGCAGGACAGACTGGTGAAACAAATGAGGAATATGTGGAGAAACATCTCATGCCTGCCTCATGCAATGATACTGTGGGCTTGTTTCTTTTATAAAGGTTCTGAGAAATTTGTCAGAGTTTATGGCATCAAAGACTGAGCTGAAAATGGCTCATTGTTGGATTTTCAAATAGGAGAATTGTTAAGAACAAGTGTCCAAATCAAGGCATCATTTGTCCACTGGACATTTTATCAACTTTCCTTCTTGACCATTTCAGTCTCCAGCCTTAAGAGAACCTGTGAAGTGCTGAGCATAAGAAGATGAGAGCATAAGAAATGATACATGTCTGTACAAATGCCTAAAGGGGCTGCACAAAGTATTAATAATCTTTCCACCAGTACAGTTTTTTAAACAAATACTTCTTAATATGATAGCTTTCCTCCTCACAAAATAAATGTACCTAAATTAAAAGTTTTATTTTTCTAAATCTTCCAGTTTGGGTTTTCGTTTCTGTTGGAAAAGATGAATTTATTTAATATGTTTATCTCGTCTCTACTGGGGAATGAGAGCACTGTACTCAGAAAAATCAAATAAAGAAAAAATTACACCACATTCATCTACGTTTACCTCTAAGATTTGTGATGGATCCTAATGAAAGTGATCTAAATCCCTTTTGGGAGATCAAGGATCAGCTTATCTCCCACACTCTCCTATGATTATCATTAGAGAAAAAGCATAGTACTGACCTCTGATCAGTGTTTGGGAAGCCTGTGATACAGCTGCCTGTATCTCAATCTTATTAGAGCGTTAAGTCATTACTGCATGTACACACCGAGGACTCAATGCAATTAGCCATTCACCCATCACACTAACAAAGCATGGCTAATTAGTGGATCGCAGGCGCAAAGGGAGCAGAACAAAACACATTTAAGATCCCCTCAGCACTCTGGCTGATTACGAAGTCTCAGGTATGTATTTGACATGTTTCTGTACTTGACTGAGCTGCTTTTTTACATACATATAGATATGTTTTTTTTGGGGGGAGGGACCACATGACAGATTAAAAGAAGCACATTTGTTCAATAAAGTAAAACCTAAAGATGTTTTACTCTCATTAGTAAAACGTGTGTGGTGTTGCATCCATCAAGATGTTCAGGTGTTTCTTACTTGGTCACTCACTGCTCGGGCTGAGAGCGCTACGGTCTCTTTGAGGAAAAGAAATAGATTATATTTGGTCCACTCTTGCAAGATCAAAGAAAAAAAGTCTGTCAAGAACTTGGAAACATCAGAAAATTCTTGCTACAAGCATGCACACATACACACGGATATGCAGGCACACTGTCATAACACCACAGAAACAACTCTTTGATTTCCCTGACATTCTTTTTTTTGTCTGAACGACTAACAGCTTGTACAGAAAATACCTTCTCAAGGTTAACAGGCGCGTTCAACCACACACTGCAGAGACGCATTCACAAAGACTCTTACTCATAATTGCATGTGACAAAAGAAATGGAATGAGACACAGCACCACTACCAATCATTAGAGAGAATCATATTTTATGAAGCAATTCTCAGGAAGTAAGTGCAGCACTGACCCTCCAGCCCCACCCCAGACAGACAATGTCAAATAAACTAACACATTTGAAATAGGGCAAAGACCAGACCAGTCTGGGCTAGGAGCGACATCACCCTTCTAGCAACCCGCCGTAGCAACCTGTAAGTAGGCCTGTGGTGTTGGCAAGGTTACTAGAGCAAAACTGGGCCTTGTACGAGGGGGAGAGCGCACGCTGCTTTCTGTGGGGAGATATATGTGTCCCGCTCACAGCAACTGCAACAGAGTAAGCTTTCTGCAGTGCAGCATGCACACCCGAGACCTGATAGGCACAACGTGTGATGCTCCTATGTTTCCTTGATATAGTTCATGGCTAGTTCAGCCTATGAGGACCCTGTTTGAGTTCTGGAGCACCACACATATTGGTTAACAGGTCATGGGCCAATAGAGAGAGAGGGGGGATGAGCTTAAGGCTGCATTAGGATCTCTTAGAATCTGGTCCTACACTGACCTGGAGCGCACTGTTCTAGACTGGACTGGATGGTTCGAAGCTTCCCTTTTGACCAAAGAGATAATCTAATCAATCAAAGCACATTACAACAAAAAACATGAATTAAAGAGAAAGCAAGACAGAAATGGAAAACAAATTGATTTTGACAGCCCTAAGAGAAACTGATGTATGAGAAAAGGCAAGGAAAGACATCAGACTAGAGGTATGTAAAAACACAGACAGACAACTTAAAACAAGTAGTGTATTTATTGTGAAGGTTCTCAGCCCCTTCAGGTGGACTAAATGTTACTCTGTGGACACTGGCAAAAAACTGGAGTTGATATCGAAGGATTTTTAAGCTCCTGCAAAGCTCACATGGGCTGATGTGTCTGTTATGTAGTAACATGCATGCATTGCAAAAGTGTGTGTATGCATTTTAGAAACTGTTGGAAATGAAAAGCAAAGAAAGGAGAGCGTCACAAAGTCAAGCTGCAGTTGACCGCTGACTTGAGCTCATGCAATAAATCATGACTTTGCTAAATGTGAAACAGTCAAAGTAAAAAAAAAAAAAAAAAAACTACAGGCTAACTTGTAGAGACTTGTTTTAGTCTGTCTGTGATAAAAAAAATGCTTCTGGAATAACATGCAAGACAGCATTAACTAATTAAACATAATTTTATAAGGTGCCGACCATCTACCACATTCCTGCATGACCAGTCCAGTCTAGATTTGTATATTCAGCAGAAATGCTGCTGCTACACTGCCTTGCCAAAGTATTCATAGCCCTTGAATCATATTCTGTCATGATGCATCTGCAAACTTCAAAATATTATACTTGAATTTTATCTGACTGACCAACAAAAAGTAGTGCATAGCTGACAAGCGGTTACTAAATGTTTACCTGAAAGTTGTGGCCTGCTTTTGTTTTCAGCCCCCTTTACTCTGATAGCCCTTAATAAAAATCAGTGCAACCAAATGCCTCAGGCCTAAGAGGTTTGTCAGAGAATATTTATAAACAAACACAATCACAAACACCAAAGAACGGACTAAAACTTCACACACTGCCCACGCTGTGACACATGGTAGTAGCAACATCATGCTTTTCTTCAGCAAGGATATTGAAGCTGGTCAGAGTTGATGGGTGTCAAAGGTGTTGGAGGCTGCAAAAGACTTGAGACTGAAGTGGAGGTTCCCTAGGACAATGACCCTGGACATACAGATAGAGCGGTTTGGATCAAAACATACGTGTTTGAGTGGCCCAGTCAAAGCCCAAATCTAAATCCAATTGTTGCAAGACTTGAAATTTCATGTTCGCAGACACTATCCATCCAATCTGGCTGACGTTAATCTCTTTTGCTAAGAAACAAGAGCAGAAACCATTAGAAACATACCCCCAAAAATACTTCTCTGTGGTAGCAGTAAACTGGGTATTATTTTAGGATATCAGATTAAAAAGGACAATGGAAAAAATGCACATAATTCTTACTTGTAAAAATATGTAAAAAAAAAAAAAAAAAAAAGACATTTATCACGCTCCTTTCTTCCACTTCACAATTATGCACTGCTTTTTGTAGGCCTATCAAGCATTATATATTCTCATTAAAACTAATAGCTGTTTGTAGTTGCAAAATGTGAGAATATTCATGGGGTAAGAATATTTTTGCACTTCAGTTTGGTATACTTCCCCTCAACATGCCATTTTTTTTTTAATTTTGCTTTTTTTTTTTCCATTTTACCAATCTCAACACTGTTCAAATATATTTGACCAGTACACTGGATAATATGAAGAACTTTATGCTCTATGACCTAAAACTGAGGCCCCACTTGCTTGCTGGTGGTGTGGTACAGCCCAGACTTTCTACAGTGGTGTGGTCGTCAAATACACACGTCAGTCACATCAGTACTAGTAACATTGTTCATGAACTGTTTTATCAATCAGTGAGTTGATCGTCATCATTGCCATCATCAACAATCAGTCCAAAAGGAGCAAGAACACAGTATCTACTGGTCTCTGTTTTTTGCTAAGTGAGAGACAGACAGAGGGATGATTTGATTTAAAAAGAACATGATCCAAAACAAAAGAAAGACAAAGGTCGATGGAAGAGTTAATTGACAAAGATGTGACCACCATGTGACTGAAATTAAAAGAAGTGAATGGTCCATTGGTTGTTAATGAGACAACCAAAGAGAAGAGAAGAATAGCAGAAAGCAAAAGAAAAAACGAGAAAATGTAATGTTAGGTAGTACTAGAGGTGTGACGGACTGATAGCCATAGTAGATACAGATGAATAGAGAGTTTTTGACTTTTACTTGTCTTTTTTGTCACAGGCACTAATGTCTTCACAGTCATATAGGAGGAATCAAAATTCAAAAATGATTTCAGTGTCTAGAATTGCTACAAAGCTAAAACATTAAAACTATTTCATCTAACACTTCCTCCAAATATACCAAACTGAACTAATATATATATATATACCTGTATGTATATATATGTATATATTTATTTGTACATATATATTTTTTATAGATAAATGATAGAATTCAAATGATGATTGAATACAATAAAATATCTCAGTTAAATCACAGTATAACATGGTACATTCTCAAAAACATAGTATATTTCAATATATTCTTTTTTTTCAGCATAAAATTAAATAAATAAAAAATAAGCCAGAGGGTTTTTAAGAGTCATTTGTGTTCATGCAGTCACAGACTTAAGTATTAGTGCCTCAATAGAAATCAATAATGCTCAATGACACACCAGGTTGAAGCCCTGTTAATTGGTTGAAAATAATTGTGTTCGATGACACAGGAAACAGTCAGGCTGTTGCCGTGGTTTCCACTGCTGGGGTGCAGAGCAGAGCGAGCTTATTATCTCACCAAAAGGTGGCTGTCCTGGTTTCCTAGTATACCTACAACCCGTCCTAAACCAACTACAAATCTTGACAATTTCATTCAGTGAAACATGCAAATAGTCTGGGACTTTTTCCAAATGATGGGAAACAGCAAAAGCATTTCTCTAAAACACATTGCTTTAAAAACTGGCCCACATAGAGGTACAAAAGAAAAGCAATCCGTATGCAGATAAAAGGTATAGTCTGGCCTCTAGAAGGGCAAAGGAGTGGGAAAAATAAGGGAAAGTGAAAAGGTCGACTAACCCTCCGATCTGTGACAACATGCACAAACACGATGCACAGCCCCTCGCAAGGCAGGTCATTTCCCTCCCCCGTCCCGTCCTTTGAGCCTTTATAAACAGCATCCAAAAAAAAAAAAAGCTACAAAGTAAGTCGATGTTCTTTTGCTACATCAGTTCAACGCTACATTCAACTACAATAGACGAATGGCTGGGCTGTGGCTGGTCTTAGTGTGAGACATGAAGTAGATATACTAAAGTTAAGAAAATAGTGCTGGCACAGCTAAAAAGTAGATGGCTTGTGACACACCCTGTCTTTAACACGTAGCATTTCTTATTAGAATTTGTCAACTGAAGTTGAGAGCTGTAAATTTTGGCACTATTACCCTACTTCAGTCATTTTTTAGAAGATATATTTCCTGTCATTTCAAAGAAAAAAATCTGCATCTGCAAAAATCTACTCAAAACCGCTTTAATAACTATGCATCTCCAACTGGAGGGAATAAGGATATCAAGGATAACTAAACTAAAGTTCAAAATAAGAATAACCTGAGCATAACTAAAGAAGGGCAAGCCTAAAAAATCCACCTAAACAATTGCAGGTCATGTCTTCTGTGAAGCTGTTTACCAGTTCCTCTCAATTACATTTGACATTTAATGGAAGCAGAGTCAAGAAAAAACGAGACAGATATATTTATATATGACATATTTCATTAGAAAAAATGCTCCACTGCCTTTGTGGGTTTTTGTTTCTTTATTGCACAGAGCAGGTGCAAAGTGGGACCTGTTGCAATGCTTAAAAGTCGTTTTTTTTTTTTTTTTTTTTTCACAAAAAGCTCTCTTTGCTTGTGGACGGGAGGTGCAGAAACAGAAAAATATCCAGGTTAGCGTGAGGTGGGGCTTAACTAGTTACATACTAACTACAAATGAAGATATGGTTCATTTTACCCCATGGGTCAAACAGCTTATCTTGCTTAAATCAGACAAAAAGCAAATAGAATGATGTGCCGTTGCATCCCTGTCATATTAAAGTTGGGAATATTGCTTTAGGTCAAATAGCCATCTAATAATCTTGACAATGTAAGTCATCATCATCAACTGCATTCAATGAAGGCTCAGCTACTGAGTACGCACCTGGAAACATTCACAGTAAGTCGTTCTGCCTTATTTGCCAAAAAAATATATAAGAAAAAGCACATGACTACCTCAGCATAAGTGTCTTGGTATTTTACTGTTTGAATCTTGGTTACAGTGAAGCTTCTTGTTACGCCAGCAACATTTGTTATCATTACGAGAAAAGTTATATCAGCAAAATATGTTACCTTAAGATTGTGCATTTACACTTGTAGCAACACGTCTTAAAAAATACAATGAGGAATTGTGCTTCAGATAATCCATCATCCACCAGCTCAACCAGGACACAGAATGGTGGCAACTTATATGAAAATCTAAAGAGGGCTTGAACATGTCTTGGAATAAACCCTGACTGGACACTTTCATAGAACCAATTATGTCCAAAGCTGCACCCTCTCTGCTATCTGTAATGCATCTACAAATACTTGAATGATCTTCAGCTTCCTGCACCAAGGTTTCAAAGACTGTATTTAAATATTATGCAGCCATCTAGTGCCAATTACAGATATTACACTAATCATCTCCTGAATTCACTTAGATTAGGCTGAGTAAACAGTTGCTCACATATGAAGAGAAAAAACAGGGTTTTGTTGAAGTTCAAAATTTGGGTGAAATTTTGGCACTGCTTTGGAAATCATTCCCACTTCCAACACTAGCCACATCCAGCCTCCTACTTATTAAAACACTAACACAGTCAGAGAAATATATTAATAGAATAAAAAGAAGGGGATTAGGGAGAGAGGTCTGAATAAAAAATAAATATATAGACAGACATGAAAAGAAATTCTGCTACATGTCTTTTTTCTTCATGTTGTTATTCCTCTTTTGATGAGTTTGTTGTTCAAAATCGTTAATACTTGGTAATATTTTCCGGTTGAACCAGAGGTGTCATGACAAGCTCCAACGCAGTAGAGAAAAAGAAGTTCCTGTTCAGTCTGACTGGTTAAAAGGGTATCTAGTAAAATATGACATCATATAGATGGTCCTGGGGTAGAGCTAGATGGGTCTGATGGTGTCATGAGGCCAAAAGGCAAATAAGTAGCACTGTGCTCACTGTCCATTGAAATGTGAGCAGGCAGAAAGTGAATGAGAGGTGACTGCATTGCTTATCTTAAAAAAGGGAAGAAGACACCAAGAAGCAGTCCACCAGTCCAGGTCAAAAGCCATCAGCCAATGAGAACAGGAAGCCAGATGATGACCAATCACTGGCATCTTTTGAGAGAAGGTGGGTCTCTCCTCATTCCACTCAAAGCCAGAGGGAGGGAGACGTTTTGAGCATATTGTGTGTGTTTTCGTGTCTGCGTGCGTATGCGTGTGTGTGTGCATGCATGCGTGTGCGTGTGTATGTGTGCAAACATGACATCATTACTCACAAGTTGGAGACTACTGTTATCCACAGTTGTGATTTTGGGAGGGGAGAAGGACCGAAGATGACATCACAAAGCTCAGTTCTGAGCATAAGAGGAGTTCTGGGGTCGAAGTCCCCGGTGATGCAGCCTCACCTTCACTCTCTTCATCGTAGGAACCATCCAGACGACTGTAGCTCACCCTGGTATGGCACTTCACTGTCGCCCTCATAAGAACGCGTACAATGGAGCGGGTGGCGGTAGTGTCGCTCTCACCGAGAGTATTGTTAGCAACAGAGTCTCTGTCCATGTTTGTTCCTGTAGTGATGCTTGCTAACCGATTACCTAAGGTCACCAAGGCAGCCATTTCTCTGGTGTCGTCTCTGTCTCCAGCTGCCATGGCACCGAGGTTTTCAGCAGCACTGGTGCTTGCTCCCACGTCTCCCTCTCTCGTCTCCCCCTGTCATACCTCACTCTCCAGGCTGGAAAAGTGGGCTGACCCTCGACGTGAGCACAGGCTCTTGGCTTTGAGTGGTAGGTGGGGAGAGTAGAACCTCCGTGGCTGAGGCACAGAGCGCAGTCTCTGATATTGGAGTTTGGCACTGGCTGAAGCCTGAGCCGGACCTGCCATCCCTACCCCTGCTGGTGGCGAGACAGAGGCTGAGGAGGGTGGAGGTACGATGGGCATGGGAAGCGAGGTGGGTGACAAGGATGGCTGCTGCGGTGGTGATGGTGAGGGCTGTGGCTGATGGTCTGTTGGCTGTGTGTTGAGGCTGAGGTTAGATTGGCTGCCTGATTTGGCTTGACTGGAATCTGGTTTGGGAGGCAAAGGTTTGGGACGAGAACCCCCGCTGAAGCTGTGGCAGTGGGGAAGAAGCTCTTCTTGGCTATGGGAAAGTGCTGATGCTCTTCTCTTGGAGTTAGAAGTTTGTGAACGGCCATGGGGATGTGGATAAGGATGGGGCTGTGGATAAAGGCTGCAGGAACACAGAGTTGACCGTCCTCCCTCATCCAGTCTTTCCCTGCTTCGTCCTTTTCTCTTTCCGCCACCACTCTTCCACTTTTTTTCTCCCTTCACAGGAATTTTGTCCATTGACCAGTATCGTCTAGGTGGAGGGAAGGCTGTTGGGGGTGGTGGCCACTGTGAGCCCAGCCCTCCACTCCCTCCACCAGATGCCCAACCTATTCCTGGCCCAGATCCCCAGAAATCAGCACCAATCCATCCCTCTGCCCGAGTTCCCAGTAGCGAATCATCTCGACTATTGATACTTCCCCCTTTCTCTCTGGATGGATAGGTACCAAAGAACCAGCCTCCTCCACCTATGCCTCCAATCCCAGTGCCAGTGCCTCCTGCACTTTCTTCCCAGTATCTTTCAAAACGGCCAAATTCTCCTGAAGAACCCTCATCTGAGTAGCTGTCCTCCACCCTTCCTCTGTCCCTTTCAGATTCAGAGACAGCCCCTCTACCTACCCTCCTTCCCCTGTCCTCTCCCCGCTCCCTCACTCTGTCTCTTTCTTCCTCATCATCATCGTCGTCATCATCATCGTCATCATCATCTGAGTCCCATTCATGGAAAGACAGCCCTTCTCTTGTCTGTGCTTTCTCTTTTTCATAATGCATTAACAAAGGACGCCTTTCACCAACTCTACCACTATCTTCTCTGTCAATCCCTCCACTTTTTCGCCGCTTGGATGATGGAAGAAGTGGGTGGAGGGATACTGGAGTGGTATTGGAGTTATCTCCTCTTCCATTCATCCAAAATTTAACAGAAGCAGGAAATTTATTAGAGTTAGAGTAGCGCTTATTGGGGGTTCGACGTCTATGAGAGTGTGAGGATTTGGGACGCCTTTCCCTGCTTCTTCCACTGTCCTCCTCGTCCCTGTCATTGCCATCTTCCCCTCTACCTCTTTCTCTGTCTCCTTCCCATGAATCTCTCCCCTTTTCTCCAAATGTGCTCCCATATTGGGCAGAAAAAGAAGAGTAGTCTTGTATCCCTTCATCTCTTTCTCTCTCAGCTTCCCCTTCCCTCTCTTGTTCTACATCTCCTTCTTCTGGCTCTGATCGTTTTCCCCCAATAGACTTTTTCCTTTTCTTTGTTTTTAATGCCTTCTTCTTCTTCTTTTTCACCTTCCTTCGCTTTCTTTCTCTCTCCCGCTCTCTTTCTCTCTCCTCTCTCTTTTTTCTCTTTTTGTTCTTTTTCTTTTTCTTCTTTTCTTTCTCCTTTTCTTTCCTCCTCTTCTTTTCCCTTTTCAGCCTTTCAGTTTCTCCACCTGTTCCTCTCCTCTCCCTTTCACTCCAGCTTGCCCACCACTCTTGAAGCTGAGACAGTTGGCTCCCGCCTCTTTCCCTTTCTCGTTCTCTTTCTCTGTCACCCCAAGATGTGCGTGGTTTCCTAGGGGGAATTGGTGGTGGCAAGCGCCCGTGGCTAAGGGAACGTGGTCGAATGATAGATCGCTCCCTCTCTCTTCCCCTCCCAAGAAGAAGACTTGACTCTTCTGTCAGATCTTCATCATCGTCGTCATCCTCTCCATCAATTCCTCCAGTCCTGTCTCGTGTGCTCCTGGAGGAGCTGTAAGAGTAGGTGGGAGAGGTGGAGCGAGAAGATGAGGCAGATGAAGACGTTGACGTTGATGAGGTGGTTGACGTGGAGGATGAGGACGTATAGTGCAAAGATGCAGAAGGAGAAGGAGGAGTATAGGAGGGGCTCAGTGGAACTGGTATAGGAAGTGAAAGTGGAGGAGAAAGCGGGCGGGTCCTCCTTCCTCCTCCTTCCCTCTGTCCATCTCTTGCTCCTCCCCTTCGCCCCAGAGGCAGAATGTTCTCATAAAGTGGCCCCCCAGGTTCTTTGGACTTCTTGGGCCTCCGCTTTCTCCAGAAGGATGAAGGGAGAGGGGGAGAGGGATGTGGCAGTGGAGGTGTAGGAGGTAGAGGGGCCTGACTCTTAGGAGGCAGCCTGGGGGTGCCCAGAGGTTTAACAGGCCCTTTCCCCTGACCTCCACCGCCACCTCCCACCACCTTCTTCCCCACCCCATGGTCCATGCTCTTCTCTGAATAGAAGGCCACACTCGCTGGAGGGGGTTGGGGGTGGCCCCTTGGCATAGTCTTGGGGGTCTGGGACCCTGCCTGCTGATCCATGCAGGATCCCAGTCCCTCAGGGTCAATGGGACCATAATATCTCTTATAGCCATCGAGTCCCCCACCCCCTCCAGCAGCTGTAGCCCAGTTTTGTGGAACTTTCTGAGCAAACGGCCCCATGTCAGTGATGCCCCCTCTTACAGCCATGGGGTTGGTGGCTGTAGCAGTTTTAGGCAACCTCCAGCGATCCACTACTGCCAACCTTCGATCTGGTCTAGGCAAGAAAGTGGAGCAAGGGAGGGGGGCACCAGCAATGGGGGGGTTAGAAGAACCCAGAGCTGACCCAGAATGTACCACAGTGGGAGGAGAGCCTGGTAGAGGTGTTTTGTAGACAGGCGGTGGTTGCTGCTGTTGTGGTTGTTGCTGCTGTTGCGCCATTGCAATTGCTGGGTTGGTTACAGTTGTTGAAACTACATGTGGCTGTGATGGAACAGTCACCATTGCTGTGTGGTGATGCGAAGGCAAAGATTTAGATCCACCTGGTGCTGTTTCATCCTCAAAACTGCAACAGCTGTACATGCCCTAAGAGACAGAGAAACAATGACGGATTTACTTCTAAGACAACACAGATCCACAAACTGTTGCCTAAAATATGACACATAGCTGCAGTCTATATACAGAGCTTTAGTGATGGATCAATAGGAGTTGAACTGGTGAAAATGGAAATAAAATTCTGTTTCCAATACATCTTTTAGTTTGAACTAAAGTCTCCTCTTCACATTAACCTATTAAATTTTTAATAGGTACATAACTATCACAACAGTTGTTTATATATATATATAT
>CAEGAE010012623.1:0-33575 GCA_903067095.1 Girardinus metallicus | reverse complement strand
GGGGGGGGGGGGGGGGGGTGGGGGGGGGGGGGGGAGGGGGGGGGGGGGGGGGGGGGGGGGGGGGGGGGGGGGGGGGGAAAGAAAAAAAAGAGGTTAAGTGTTTGTTTCCACTTCCCTGCTTCCTTTGCTCGTGGCGTGCCTCGGTCTGTCTTTGTCTCTGTGGTCTTGTTCTCTTGCATGGCTCCTGACCGTGTTAACACTTTTGTTTTATTTATGTGAGAAAGGCGATAAGACATGGAGGCGAAGGGAAATACATGGAAATGGCATTAGCCAGAATCTTTATGAAGAGAGAGAGAGAGAATAAAACCTCTCTTAGTGGGCATTATCAAGACGTGTGAATGCGTGTGTGTGTGTTTTAAAATAGATGTCCTCCTTTGGAGATTTATATAGAACATGACAGTCTAGCTATGACACTCTCTTTGCTACAGTTTATCATGCATTCCACTTGATTTGCTTTTATGTTCAGGCAAATGTAAGGAAATCAATGCCAACCCATGTATGAAGTAAAAAAAAAAAAAAAAAAAAATCTAATTTAAAAACATTTTTATTTAAAATGAAGTGATTTATTCATCACCTTTCCAGTCCGTATACGTGAATATGGAAATGAGCTCTACCTTTCCTCTTTGCTGTCTTCATCAGTCATCGCCCTGCATGCGAGTCGGAAGTCTGATAACAATTTACACAATTTCAGCAACGTGATTGCTAAAGTTACAGTAGTCTTTGACGCAGATGCTTCTGTTTATAACAAATCGAGATGAAAAAAGCTACGGAAAGCATCAGAAGAGAATATTTTGTGGTTGAAAGTCAAGAAGGTGGCACACTTGTTGGAAATCTGCTGCTTTCAGGAGTAACGGCAAGTTTGCTACGCTAAATTTCAGCTCCTTTTATAATCGAACAAGTAGAAAGCCTTTTTCTAAGCGGGTCAAAACGCGCATTTTTGGAAATCTCTACTTCTTTCTCAATCCTCATTCACTGTAGAGGTTTAATTTCAGCAACAAGGATTCCGTGACTCCACTTTTCCTTGAAATTTACCTTTTACTGTCACGCCCAGTCTTGTAGCTCATTAGCCCAGGTAAGACACTAATGACTTTCTGTCTTTTTCGGGAGCGGCTTACCACAAAGTATTTCAACTTTTGGAGTCCGTTTGTGTTTAGTGGCTGTTCATGCGATTACTCAGCCTCAGTGTCCACTTCCACGGAACCTCCCCCCCCCAAATTTTTCAATGGATTCTGCTCCCAGCAACGGGGTAAAAAGTTTACTCCGCTACTGGTAAACTTTTTTTTTTTTTCCTTTCACACAATTTCCTTTCACTCAACTTTTCATTAAAATGCTGGAACCTGTTAGGTTCTGAGATACTGAATTTTGGATTATTGTCATGCGAAGGCAATAGAACTTGAAATTACAAAAGCAAAGAAAAAAAAAATGTTAAAGCAAACATTTTCATATATATTGAAATATTAGACCAATGCGCTGTACCATGACTTGGAAATTAAGCAGTTATTGAAGTTAATTTTGCCAAACTGAAGGAGCAGAAATGTAGATTGCAACCAGAAAACTTCCATGTTATGAAATTAATATTTTAGTAATAAAAATTCCTTTTTTCAAAAACTAAATAAAAAAAAAAGGAAGGGTGTGCATTAGGCTGACATAAGTCTTCATGAATGTTGTCATGAACTGTTATTTGGTAAATAATGACACTTTTAATGCAAAGTTGGCTCTTTTAATTGACTTTTAATCTAAGTTTTAATGCAACTTTGCATAAAACTGTAATTATTTACCAAATAATGCTAAGTTGATACTTTTAATGCAACTTTTAATGCACATTTGCATTAAGTGTCAAAGATTCACAAAGACTCCTTCATATTCATAACATGTCATGTTTATGACAGTGTCATGTTATGCACACGGCTTCAAATAAAGCGTTACCAAAAAAGTAAATAAATTATGACATGATGAAACGATCCCTCAAAAGAATGTGTTTGTTGTGTAAAACCACAGAAATACAATTAAATTACATCTCAATTTTCAGGCATCTCTAGAGTCTCCTTTATCGTTCCATCGCAGTCAGAGTTTAACAAATGCGATGTTTGACTTGCTAGAGCCGGTGCAAGGTCGCCACTCCGCCTTATTCCTCATTCTCCTTTTGCTCCCTATCCCCCGCCTGCCTCCTCCTTTCTCCAACTAGCCTCTCTGCCCCGACCCGTGGCAGTCCTCCGCCAGGGTAAGGCACCGCTAAACGGGCTCGGAGCAGCATCCCCATGTATTTTTAATGGCCACACCCGTCACGCTGAAAACCCCGCTTGAATTATGCATGGCGGATGAATGGGAGAAAAGACGGTTCGGAAAGTAGCAGAGGGAGGACCCCCGAGTGTAAAACAGACCGAAGGACGTGAATGAAAGACATCAAAGGGTGACCGAGGGATCGTGGCGGACAAAGATGCCAAAAGAGTAAAATGGAGAAGAGCGAAAGGGAAGCAGGGAGTCGGAAAAGGAGAGAGAGGGAGAGAGATGTGTATTTGGGAATGATCACGGCTCAGAGAAGAGGAGACTGCGACCTCTTGCCTCCTTCCATCAGGCCTTAATTTTATCTCTCCACCTCTTGCTCTGACTTCACCCTCAAACCTTTTCTGCCTCTCTCGGGTTCCCTTTCGCCTCTGTCCCACTATTTCATCACCTCTATCCCTCTGTCAAAATCTGTTATGTTTTTTCTTCCACCACCTCCCTCCATCCTCCTGCTCCCTATTTTCATCCTTCCGCCTGTCTCTTCCTTCCTTCATCTCCCCGTTGTCCCCGTATTGTCTGAGGGCTTATTTTTAAAATCGACTGATCTGACTCTTTAATGAGACACAGAAATGAGACGTCGCTGCCAGCAGCCGCCGCGATGCATTTGGATGCCACTCGTCCTCTCCGGAAAGGCTGGTCGGTCTGCAGGTTTGGCCTCACGCTGCCTTCGCGTCTGTGATCTATGAGCGGACCCAGCGTGCACACAAGTTCGATTTAGTGACATTTTATGAAATTACCTTATGATAAATGGAGCAAATGTTTGAAGAAAATAATAATAAAAAAAAATGTCTCGGGGGGGGGCGCAGTCATCCGTTCTGGCCCCATACCTTTGAGGTCTTCCCTTCCTGCTGTTTCTTCTGTCTATACTTTCTCTTGACCATCAGTCACCCATGCAGATGACTGCAAAGCAATGAACTGTGTATATATGTGATCCACCGAATACTAAATAAGAGGCACGGATTGATTCGGTGACGTCATTCGCTTGTCGCTCATTATTTGAATGGCCTTACTGTTTGGAAGGTCTTTTCATTTGTATTTTACATAGAAACACAAAGTAGTGCACACGCTGTATTCAGAGAGCTCTGTATTTTTTTCTTGACCCAACAAGCATGTGGAAGAATTTGGTTTGGTTAGATTATACGAAACATTCCCTGTGTGTATGACCCCAAACGCATCATTGTCAAAGGAAAACATGGTGGCGGAGGCACCATGCTGTGGGGACGCAGGGATGCTTTCGGCTCTGAGACGAAGGGGCAGAACATTAGAGGCTACAAACGTCTTGAGACCGGACAGATCAAACATGTAGCCAGAGCTATAATCGGACCAAGGCGTATCTCTGCGTTTAGAATTTGGGACGTTAATTTAAATGGAACAAGTTTGTTTGTTGAAAGCAATAAGCAAAAAAAACAGAAAGATGTGATTGACGCGCTGCAGCTTTATGTCTCAGAGGCGCCATGTCACACAGATACACTCCTACTCTGTTTTTGATGCAGGAGCAGACGGGAAATATCAACACGAAACAGATGGTTCATTGCTTCACGTCGTCGTGTCGCTCGATGTTAGCTGGTCATGTGCGTTTAACAACAGACCTCGTCTGTGCAGCGTCGCCACGTAATGTTTCTGCGTTTGGCAGGGGAGACGGGGTCACGTGCGAAGAAAGCCGATGTTCATATTTAGAAAAAAACGCGTGCGGCAAATTAACCCACTTTTCCACGTTTCCTCCCGAGTTTACTTTTGGTTCTCACCGTTGTCGCTGTCGGTCGTCCGCGGTTATTCACGATGAGTCACACCCCCGCAATTTGACTCGCTGTTGACTCCGCTCCAATTCTGACGTCGCTCCGAGAGCTCGAGACGAGTTTGAGAGGTTATGAGGAAGCAGGAAGCCCGAGGCTTTGGTATTTTGGCTTATTTTTTTGATATTTCATTACAATGCTTGCAATAATTAGGATGACATTTAGAAAAGCTTTGATGTTTTCTTCCTGTGGTCTGTCGAGGCTTTTTTATTTTTTTAGATTATTTTTTTTTGGTTCTTTGGTGTTTTTATTCAGCAATTCAAAATGCCTCTAAGACTCTGCGGTTATGTATTTTATTGTATTTTTCTTTTTTAGAGCTAAATGAATAAATGAGCAGAAACAAATGTCCTGCTTTTTGTTGTTTTTTTGTTTTTTTTGCTTTAAATGTTTAATGAAAGAAGCAATTTCTGAAATGTGTGAACAATTGCTGCATAAAGTCAGGAAGCATAACCCCCAGATATCATTGCTTTGCACAATAAATTAACCCTATCCCCAACCCTTGGAGTCATCGAGAGAGTTTAAATACCTAATATTTAAATTTGAGACTTATTCCTAAAGTAATAGCTCTGATGTGTAGTTGTGTGTTGACAGTGAGAGCAGTCGGTATTTTCAGTTGATTTTATGACGAGCTCCAGAACCGAATTCAAGGCACTCTGATGTCTTTTTAGGAACTACAACCCGACTTAATTAAATTAAGTGAAATTGGTACTTTTGATTGCGGGTTTAGGCAGCTTTGTGTTTTATGACGCCTTCTGCCTCCCAAACAATGCAGTTAAATTTTTATCATTCTTTAAACTGAACATAAATTGTCTTTTTGAAAGAGGAGCGTTCAACATCACCTACGGAAACACCTGAATTTTTGTTTTCTCTTGTACAATGATTTTTTTTTTTTTATAAACAATGCCTCAATTAAATCTAAAGCAACATCGTCTGTACTATTTATTTATTTTTTTAGCAACGTTTTGCTCGGGGGTAATGTTTGCTTTGCAATATTTTTCTTTAACATAAAGCTGAAATGATCACTGAAAGTTGAAACAATTATGCAGTCAAAAAAAAAATACATTCAGCTGACAGAGCAAATATATCTTGTTCTCATTTGCATACAGTGACTCAAAGGAGTGTTTCGTTTTGTTTTTTCTTCTGCAAAGATTAACTCATAAGGTGCAGAAAGTGATTAAAAATAGCAGATAAAGTGATCCAGCTGCACATTCCTTTTGTTACAAGGACTTATTGGCGCTTTTGGTTGACCTTATTAGTGCTAATTGATGAAATTATTGGAAACCAATGTTGAGTAATAATGACCAATATCCAGTGACCTCATAGCTAACTACACCTTAAGCCATTAGTCCCTTCGGGATGCATATAAAGGAGAAAAATCCTCGTGGTAACCAAATGTACAAAAGGAAACGAGGACAAATTCACACCCTGCTTAATTCTTTCGAGAAAAGGAAATCTGAGTGGCAGAGAGAAACGGCGGCAGCAGCATCAACAGGCTGCCAATAACCTTGCAACAAACAGACAACGGTTCCAACAGCGACACACAATAGCTTTGCCCAGAAGCGATAATATTGAAAACAGATGCGAGTTAAGTTCCCTCTCTGATCCGGCGATTATGTTTTCGTCTTGCTTTCACCTGTGTGCGTTCTTCCCATTATACAATCTGTTCCTCTGCACTTAAGGAAATAAAAAATATTTCCCGCCAGCGAACGCCTCCAGTCAATTTAACGACTTAAAGGCTGCGAGATATTGTAAAAAAAACGAGGCAAGATTATCAGAGCGGATCTGCCTCTGCAGTTTTACTAAGGAAAATGCTTGTCAGACGAGAGGCCGCGATTTAAGGACCAATGCAGCAAATGTGCATTTCACTAAACCGCACGCATTGTTCAGCAGAACACATCCTGTTTTAAGAAGTTTACTAAAGGGGGTAAAACGTGTAGGCCATGATCTCGGATTATTTAAAATGGATCCTAAAACCAAAAAGACTTGAAAGGAGGGAGGAAACCCGACCTCTTAAGTGGATTGAAGGGTAACTGAAATACGTTCTGTGTGGCACAAGTTGGTTAACTCCAAGTAATAAAAACAGTTTTCAGGAACAATGGTAATGCATTTTTGTTCAGTACTTCACAGGGAGGCAAAATTTATGAGCAGCTTTTGTTTGTGTATCTTTTTTTTCTTTTCTTTTTTTAGCTAGCAGACATTTTTTTTGTTTCATTTGTTGAGGTTCATTCCTTTTCCTTCCCTTTTTGTTGACTGAAAACAAATTTGATCAGTGTTTCTTCTTATTTCATCTGGAATTGAATCTGCGGTGTTCCTGCAATGTCAAAAGCTATACCCATTTTAAGGTTTATTTAGTTTAAAACACATTACTTTGAATACAGTTGCACATCCAAGTGATGGTTCTCTTCTTCCCTTCTGGTTTTCTGTTGCTGTGATTTTTGTGAGACCCCTCAGAGTGAACGTAGATCTGTTAGGCCTTTTGGGGGGTTTCTTTGCCTGTTGTACAGCAAACTTCTAATTGCATGCTTCAAGGTTCCAACTCGGCAAGACATTTTTGACATTTTGGGAGAGCGGGCCTGACGCTGTCGCTTCCAGCCTTTACTCACGTGACATTTTGATCATAGGCTCCCTCTTGAAACTCACGCCCCTCCGTAATCCATGTGTGAGATGTGTTTTCTAGGGGGTGGTTGCAAAAAAAACGAAAAAAAAAACTCCTTTTGGTGCTGCAGTTTCTCTTTTTAGACAGCCTTGACCTTCAAAGAGCATCATTTCTATTGACAACTCCCTGCAAGACGCTCACTTTTACAGTCGGACCCAAAACATAGCCGCCTCAAATCCGACGAAGAGGTTGAGGCGCCAAATCAGAAAACGGTTGTATCCATTCTTTTTTTTTTTTTTTGTTTGAAAACGCTACATTTATTTCTCTATTAATTGGAACAGAGCAGATGGAATAATTAGTTAATGATGAGCGTAAGTGAATGTTGGTGATGCAATTTAACTCAGATTAGCATAACTGAAATAAAAAAAAGAAAAATCTGCATACAGCATGCCGGGAGAGAAATCGATCTTTTGTCTAATTGACTGTGTGCGGTGTCCAACAAGAGCTATGGTTGTAAAATTTTCAATTAGGGCGGCTAATCTTCTGCAAACAGCCAGCGCCGCGTCTGCACTGACGGGGCCCGTCAATGAGTTAAGCCCCATGCGTCATAATACCTGTCGGGTAGGTGTTTTGGGAAGCCTCTGGGAGTACTTGGCCTCAGCTCGGCTCTATAAAGTCAAAACAAAGAAAAAAAAAAAACTGCTTTGCAACAATACATAAAACTCATGGAGCGTGTTTCACTAGGCGTCTCAGAGGGGGATTTAACCACCAAGACAAGACAAGTCTCTCCTTTCGCTCGCTGAGCTCTGTCCAAGTGGAGCTGGACACCTGCCAGAGTCTGTACATGGTGAAGGCAGAAATATTCACACACACATACAAAACAAAGCTGTGCATGTGTTTGCAGAGTGATGCACAATAGGGCTTGCTTAATCATCTTGTTAAATCGAGATCATCCGGATGGCAGATGGAGAAATGTGAAACATTTCCACCTGCTTCATTCAACTGTAATCCTATTTTTTATTTTTATTTTTTTGGTTGTTTGGCTTCAATTTTAAAGATTCATCTCCATAAAATGTAACTAATATTTGATTTATTTTAGGAGTCTGTATGCTTGTTATCCATCACATCAGATTAACACAACCTGAAGACCAAAGTAGAACTTTGTCCGTTTTGACGCTTTAGCAAACCCAATCATTTGTAGAGTTCATTAAAATGTTGGTCGTTTTAAGGTCTTCACGCTTATCTGTGTCGACAGAGCGAACCAAAGTGAAATGTTAACACGCGGTTTGTGAAACTCTGCAGATGAACACACGGGGCTAAAGAAGCTCCAGAATTGAGATCTAATTTTGGTTCGAAGACGTCGAGGTATTGCTCCGTGTCGGCTTAAATCTCTTGTTTTAGGCTGCTTGGAGAGTGAGAAAGAAATGAAAGCGTTGCTTCAAAAGATATACGCTCATGCTCTGAACTTTTGTGTTTCCCAGCGGGGCAGCTCTTCTGGCTACAGCTGAAGGGGAATCCTTGTTTTACTGCCGCCAAATTACTTCGTGTTGATCGTGTCGGTTCGTTCCTGCCACATGTTGTACTCAGAAATCAGATGTTCTCATTCATTAAAAAAAAAAAAAAACTCATAAAGTGTCAAGTGTAATAGTATGAATAGGTTTCACCAATAGTCTATTGTGGTGGCTACTAGCCAACAAGACTTAATTGAGTCCCAACTTTTCACGCAAAGTTCAACTGATTAAGTGTAGCGTTCTGATGGAAAAGTTAAAGATACAGGATCTAAATGCTTTTGTTCAAAAAATACTGTGATAAACAATAAAACGATAATGTCGAAATAAATCCAAAATAAAACGCAAGAACCATAAGCAATAAACACAATGTAAATAACAACCACGTACAGCTGAAACCATAAAGAAAATGGATTATGAAGCCTCTGCAAACAGAATTTCCCTTCGACAAATCGTACTTATCAGAATGAAGACGATCCGAGTTCATTTTAATTTCTTGCGATTAGGTTTCTTTTAGCCAAACATATTTTAAAAATCAAATATGGCATTTCAGTTTCAAGCTTCTAATAGACTGTTTAGATGTTGTTGTTGTTTTTTTTTTTAAAGAGATTCACCCAGCTGTGGAAGACTGATGCAAAATCTTAAAGAAACGCGGACTAAATGTATTCGGTGTCAAGTAAACATGCATGTCGCACAGAATATTGTTGCTGTTCTGTTTCCTCACAGAGAAACAAAGGTGGTCTGATAAGCTGGTTTTAGCTGGTTGACTAATTAGTCGGGTTTTGCCTCCGGTAGGAAGCGTTCAGCTGAAATGCCGCTCGTAGCTTGGAAACTGAACTTTAGAAATAGCATTACCTTAAAGAGCACTCCTTTAGTTTCCATATTCAGACTTCTCCAGGCACGTGGGAGAGAGCAGGGCTTCTCTACGCTCATTAAAGTCTTAATGTACCTTGATGCCATAAACCAGCCAGACATTACTCATTTTTGGCTGAGATGACCATTACTGGTAGACGTCGCCTTCTCTGTTTCCATTAAAATCATGTTTGTCAAATGCTCTTTAAAATCCCATAATGTTCAGGGAGAAAAAAAAAAAATCATTTTTGAGGATTGTGGCCTTCAGAATTCCCCTCACTGAGCAACATGCATGATTTCACCATTGAGCCTATAAACACCTGGTTTAATGTTATGTTAATATTTGGTCCGATTTGATCAAAAGGTTTAGCCATTATATCTTCACTTATATGTACCATACAGGAGCAGTGGCGCATTTAAATTAACTTGTTTTTGCGACAGAGCTGCATTGCACACACCCACACACAGATGCGCACAGCGCTATATAACAAGTATTCAAACCCAGCTTTGACGTTGACCAAACTTCCATTTTCAGAGTGAATTTTCACCCAATTTTGTTTTGGATGTTTCTAGGCAATTTAGTCGTCATCCAGACTTTTTCAAGCAAAAAAAAATAAAATGTTTTGTGTAACACCAAGTATTGTGGCAAGTGTGACAGTTTTAATGTCTTCCCTTCGAATGTCGACTGTTTTATTAAAAACACAAAACTACAGTCAAAGTCCCATTTATTTTTCCTGGAATTGTAAATTGAGATTTCTGGCGGCTTAAATTACGTCTGTGTTTCAGCTAAAACAAGTGAGAAAGAAAAGGAGCCGGCGTTCCTCAGTAGGAGTTGTAATTTTGCAAATGTGAATTAGATTTATGCTTTTACAACAGGATGAAAATACTCCCTCTGCTTTTGCGCCCATCATAGACACCTACCCACGCAGACACACACACACCCCTGGATTCCACTTTCATTTCCTCTCGTGGTGGCAGTGGTGATGCATTCATAACAAACCTCGTGACGTATTCTCCCTCTCTGCACAGAGACCCACAAATTCAGTGATATATGCGGAATGATTAAATCTTCGGCTTCTTTTTCTTGCCACACAATGAAACAACAAACAGTATTTATTTATTTTTTTCATTTTTCTTTCTTTCTACAGTTCCTCTCCTGCTTCTTTTACTCGCGACCGAGTGTGCGCCGGTTGTTTTTGTGCCTGTCAGATTTTATTTCTCACCTGCTGCCGGTATTTCTCCACGGGGCGCCGTTAGACCTGTTTGACTCCGTGAGTGATGTCGCCGCAATATTGCGAAACACGTGACGTGTGCGTCTCTGGGGCCCGGTCCGGAGGCCGGAGGGGTGCTGATTAATTTAGCAGGCTATTGGTGATAACAGACTGCCTTGAGGTATGACTCTCTGGGACTAACACAAGCTCACACACACACGCGCCGGCTGCAAACAGTACAGCGAAGCTGATTAAATGAACTCGTGCATGAACATCTATTGCAGGCAGTGGCGACATGCTAGGCCTTCCATGCGTCTGTCGAGCGGAGCGTCAAGCTAGGAAATGAAATCTTCAAAAAGAAAATGGACAAACGCAGCAGCGCCTGGTTGTCGGTCCGCCGTTTGTGTGCGCATGCTTTGTTGAAAGAGTTGTATCGAACAAGAAAGACGTCCTCATTGGTGTTTGTGCTAAACATAGAGGTGCTTTGGGTGTTTTGATTGGTTGTTTTACGTGTACTGAGCATTTATGGGGCGTGAGCAGAATAAAACTGTGTGACATTCTATGTTCAGGTGTTTCTACATACACATAATCGTGTCTGACGCGGTGCCATGTTTTGATCACCGTGTGGAAGAGCTGAGGTAAATGACTCTGAAACTGCGACAGAGTGATTCAGTCTGAATACAGGTTGTGCTCTTTCTCAACCAGAGAAGAAAAAAGAATAAAAGGGGGGGAAAAAAAAACCTCCAGATGTTATTGGATTTGAGCACCTGCAACATATATAGTCAAGAGCTCTCAGAGCTTGTCCTTTCATTCCGAGATGAAAAGAACACACCGGTGTGTTTGGCAAAAAAAAGAAAAATGTCCTGGCAGTCTTCAGAAAACAACTGTGGTGGATGATCACAGGATCCTTTTCATCGTAAAGAGCTTCAGAACATCTCACCAATTGAGGAATGCCCCGCAGGAAGCAGATGTGTCGTTATTTAAGTCGACTATGAAGAGAGGAGTTAGCAGAATACGGACGTAGAATTAAAAAGCAAGAGCAACGTTGGAACGGTGAAATCGTACAGGAATTTCTGACGTTGATCCTTTTTTTTTTTTTTGGTCGTTTGTGTTTATTCAGACACTTTTACAGTTCTTAACAGAACAAGGTTTTAATCTACTGCAGTAAAAAAAAAAATTAACTAAATTTTGAAGTCAGGAAGTGGAACACAAGTCTTTTTTTTTTTTTTTTTTAACTAATCATGACATAAATCAAATTTCTGCTGACATCCCTAGATTTTTAGGCTTCCCCCAGCCCTCGAACACACTTTTAATTTCCGTCACTTCCTTTTCTTTTGTCTCGTTTGCTAATCTCGACTCGTCTTCTCTTTCCCCTTTCCTCCCGTCTCCTCTCTTCTGCTCTCCTTGCTGTCATGTTTAGGGCTGTTAATGAAATGAAATACCTTGGCTGGGTTTAGAAAAAAAAAAAAAGAAAGTATCCTGCTTTCTATTCCGTCCTCTCATTCCTGTCTGGCAGTAATTATGGCTGTCTAATTGGGTCTATGGAGGCTCAGACAGTGTTGGAGAAAGAGAGAGAGAGGCTCTGCTTGTGTATGTTGAGGAAGTCCTGTACGCCTTCGGCTGAATACAAAGTGAGTCTACCTCCTGACCACAAAGAGGGGTTGTTGTCTTTTATCAACATGCATGCTGAGATGAGATCATTGTGGATAAGCAGTGGAGTTTACTTGAGCTTTTTGTTCAAATTTATCTACTGAAAATTTGCTCAGTGGTTGTTTACGGCAGACTGTCGTGTTTGAACAAATGTCAGCCCCGCACTTTTTAAAGAATGTTTCTATTTTTAAGCTTCTCGTCCGTGCTCAACCCTTTAGCTCACGGTAGGTGCATTCAGTTCCACATTCAAGATTGAGAAATATATGAAAAACCAACTACCGACGAGAAATATGTGGCTAAAAAGTTGCCTAAAATGTGACTCTGAAGAGCTCTGGCATAAACGCATTACCAATCGAGGCAAAGAGACGTTAAGACAAAGTCTGCAGCTGGAATTCAAACATTAATGTATGTGAGCACTTCCATTTATCTGAGCAAATGTTTATATTAGGATGATTTTGTAAGCCTCACATTACCATGCATACTCAGCTTAACATAGTTTAACTCATAAAGGTATTAAAATACATTTACTGTCATCCCACTAAAAAGTCCTTTCAGGAAATAGACTTTATGCTCACAAACACCTGCATTTCCCCAGTCGTACAGCTGTCTGTATTAGCCACGCCATAAACTGTGTTGTCCTCTTAAGTTGGTTTTCGGTCCTCTAATTTTAAGTTTAAACTTTTTATAATCCTGCATGTATTTACTTGCATGGACTTCACCTATATCTCGTACCGCTTATGTTTCTCAAAGATATTTAGTACATTGTTTGTTTTTGTTTTTTTGTTTTTTTTTGCCACCTCACAGCCATTTGGCATATTGCATCAAAAAGGTATAATTTTTTTTCTCTAAACCTAAAAATGTTCAAACGTATGTCCTCTGTAGCAGACAATAGTATATTTTACCCATAGGCCTCTATTAAGCCACAGACATGGCACCAAAATTACCAGTCCGGGACGAGTCTTGGGAGAAGGTCATCCTCTAAAGACACACTAACACAGGCCCATACACTAGATTCATATGTGCGAAGGTCTCCCTGCGCCTTTGGGTTTTTAATTCTCTTCCCCCTGTCATGCCTGACTGGCACCACCGAGGCAAAGGCGCAGATAGAAATGCGCACATAGACCAGCACTTCAGTCTGCTGTGTTCACAAATCAAACACCCCAACTTCTGTTTGTCGGCAATAAATTGGCTGATGGTAATGTCATGTAAGGGACGAGCTTTACTGTAGATATGCAGCTGGCTGATTGTTAGACACATGCAGGGATAAAACTTGACATTTGCCTTATTGCTGTTGTCTGATGCAGCAATAAGATTTTTCCCCAAAGCGTCCACAGTGTCTTTTCAACAATTGTGGCATTAGTCTTTATTTTGTGTCCTATCCTCTGCAGTCTTCATTTGATGGTCTTATTGTCACCGCAGTTAAGTTTTAGAGAGTTATGTAATGTCGATTGAGTGATAAACTTTTACTTCTGGCTTTGTTGTAAGCCGTTTGTTGCCTAAGGACCGTTATAACAGAAGGGGAAAATAGAGAATATGTTTTGGTATGCCCAGCCTTATGTCTGTGTTATACACCCCACCTACTGGGTGTAACAAAACCTATTAGGTTACTGCCCACAAAATGGGTAGTAACATTCAATTTTATCTTAACCTTGCATATTGAGCCAGAAACCAGACTGGCAATCCTATGTCAAGACGAGAGAAAAAAAAAAAAAACGGTTCATAACTTCAAAATTTTAAACTTTAACCAAGGAAGTGTTGAATTTCACTACAATATTTGACATCTTATAAAGTGTGAACATGTGCACTTCAACGTATATTCTTAGCTGCTAATTTGTTCTCAATCAACACATTGACTATCACTCTAACACACAAATATAGTATGAAACTACTAAAATCAGAGATTGTCACATTGTAATTACGCCTTTGTTATACTGGTTTTCTGTTTGCAAATCATATAAATGTGTGTTGTTGGTGGGCGGAAAGGTCATGACAGGGTTTGCCAGCAACATGCAAGCAGTCTCTATAGGGGACCGAGAGTTAATTACCCTTTCAAATCAACAAATTAGAGTCTGCTTGTTTTTGTCACTGGGAAAATGTGGAAAATGTATTAATTGTTTTTATGAGATGAGAGAAAAAAATGTGAAGTGAACTCTTTTTAAAATGATGCCATAAAACTATGAGGGGAGGGAGGAGGAGACAAAGAATTACCTTAATATTTATTACTAAAATTTGCTGCCTATTTTCCATTTTGTTTTGTTTTTTTTCCACCACCTAGCAGTTGCAATTAAAAGCAAGTTTGGGTATTAATCAAATGAGGAAAGTTTTGTTCTGGGACTTTAGCTCATAAAACTGACTAGATGTGAAAGGATGTCAGAAGCAAACTCAAAGAGCCAAGACACACAAACTCTTTGGAAGCACAAAGACTCGGAGACATTTTTTATTTTGGCCCATCATCACCCTACTCGCTAAAGTATTCCTCATTAGCGATAGCTCGTGGCTTGCCATCAGCAACATCTTCTTATTTTAAGCTGTGAAAATGGCAGTAAGTGCTGTCTAAAATGAGCAGCTTTTTCCAGGATGATTCGTCTGGAGAATTTATTTTATGTTTTTTTTTTTTTTTTTTTTTTTTTTTTGATAATGAGAGCGAGAGAAGAAACTCCAGTCGTAGTTTGGCCAACTGTTGAACAACAGTTTGGCTTGAATCGCTAATGGTCGTACAGTGCGAACACCATAAAAACTACTACAGTGAGTATCGTCGAGGCAACCGGTGGAGCAAACGTGAAGAAAAATCAAGATGAACTCGCTTGATTTAAAACTAATTCACTTTTGTTGTGGCTCTGGAGATTCGGCAAGAACTCTTGTTCAGCGTTCTCTGCTTCCTGCCTTTTTAAAGTGTCATCAACTTAAACATGACCTTTAAAAAATGTCACATTGATGGATTTGATTGATGTCCATAGGCTCGGAGTAATAACACCATTCAATATCACTGTAGCAGATCATGATGTATTATCATAACAGTAGGCTTTTTCTAACCCTCTGTTTGAAATATCAAACCATAATGGGTGTGTTGGTCTTCGTGGGAAGACTGTTGGTGTCGCTTATGCGTTGCAAACACATGAATGGAAACTTGATGTTGTGTGGTAAAGCTTTGGAAACGTTGACCGTCAGGTCGACGGTGTAAAGTGAAAGAAAGCGGACAATTAAAGGGTCTTTTCTCCCGGCTTGTGGAAGTGTGCGAGTGCGTTCACGCGGCACCAGCCATGAGGTAAAGCCGTTTGTTTCACAGGTTTAAGACCTTTTCTTCTTGTAATCACCTGTGGATAACGCGAGAAAGGGAGATTTAAAGAGAGAACCGAAGCAAAAAGGATTAAAAGTTGGACTCTCGAGTGGACTGTAGGTAATGAAACCTGAAGAGGCTGTTGCTGATAAAAGCATGTGTGCAGCTGACTGTTTGTGTGAGCAGGATAGACAGATGGAGGTCAGACAGGATGAAGCACTGCAAGCTGATGAACAGGAGATAGAGTAAGCAATTAAAGACACGGGAAAGGAGAAGCGGTGAGGACTATTGAATTAAAAAGGTGCAAAGGAGGGAAAACTGACAGAGATTCAGAGGAATAAACCTTATCTGTCAAGATCTCATCAGAGGAAAGTACAGCCTCGGGGCATCACCACCTCCGACTAGTAAAACGGGATTAATCACAAATTTACACACACACACCACACGAATTCTCCTACACACACTGTAAAGTGCGAACCCACAGGAAGTGAAAAGGTTCATCTTCCAACACATTAAATAGGATTTGCTGGCTTATTGGATTGCTATAGCTGATTTTTGCGTGCATGTTCTTTTGTAAATTTAGATGTGTGATTTATTATAAGAATAACAGACTGAAGTTTGTTGGAGGCTCTGACTTGAGCAGAGGTTTAAATTTCAGTATTTGTATGGAAGCAAATAAGTCTCAAAATGGGTTGCTTTCATGCCCGTTTCTTGTTTCTACTAGGGAATAAAGAGATAAAGGTTAAATGTATGAATATTTCTTAGGATGTACTCCGGTTTGTCAAGAAATGGCCTTATCCGCCTCATGGGCAACAATATAAGATTATTGCCTAAAACATAGTTTAGTGATGACCAGAAGAGCGGGGAAGCTTGTTGAATTTGACTAAGCATATGAAAACAAATTAAACAACTGGTTTAAAGAGAGTAACTAATTTTAAAAAAAAAATTTTATTAGTTCTTGATGCCAACTTGTATATCTCAAGATGACTCTTGGCTATTAAGTCAGAGTAACGTAGGGTAGTGACTGTTTAGAAAGAAAGTAATCCCTTTCAGAAGCTAATGGTCCAATCACCTGTCACCATCAGTACTTTTATGCTAATAGATGGATGGATTTTATGGTTTTTACTTAACAATTAAGGCTGATCTCATGTCCTAATTATACCGAAGCAACTCCTTTTACTGCTGTGCCTATCGCCACTCCATGACTGAGAAACAGACAAGCCCTTAATGATTTATGATAATTAAAAATGGTAAAAATGTAGCCATTAATACAGAGGTTGTTACTGTCACTGATAAAATAGCATAGCACTTTGCCAACCTAGATTTATTTATTTTTTCTTTTTGATGATTCAGTTATCCTATATTGATTGCATGCGCATATGTTTAGAAACGTTAAACTTGTTTTCATCGATGTAAAGCCTAATCTTTTGACGTTTTTGTTGCTCAGCGGTATTACTTTCTCAAGTGTGAGAACGAGAGTATACTGCCGTTAATGGTGGAGATTAATTTCCACCATGATGAAATTACAACTGCTTTCTGCCGTTAACACCCTTGCTTTAGTTGGATAAAACCACTTTTGTGTCTTTAAAGACATATTTTTACTTTTTTTTTTTTTTTTTTTTGGTAAAAGACAGTTTTATCACCCTTGGAAACAAGTTGTCAGATAAAAATGAAATCTGCATGCACCTCTAAAAACCTTGTAAATGCACAAACCAGGGCTAAGGGTGAAACAAATCCACCTAAATCCATCTTTAGTCTTTCTTTTGCCCAGTATGCCCTTTTGGCTGCCACTGAAAGCAGCAGGCTACCTGCAGAGAAGACCAACTTGTCACATACCCAGTCGCTGCTCTAAAGTGTGTGTGTTTGTGTCCCTGCGGCTTGCTTCCTGACACCACTCGGTGCCTAACAAGATTTATCTAACATGGCACCGCCTCAGAGACAGGTGGTCAGCCAGAAAAGGAAATCTTTTCCACTTGGTAACAAACAAAATTGTGATGTATCTGCCCGATCACTCGCTGAAGACCAGCATGTGGAGATCAAGGTTTTTTGTTTTCCCCGCAGTCATGTCCTTTGGTTGCTGGAAATGAATGTCTGCTGTTTGTATACCGGCAGCTTTATTCTTTCTGATGTCCCCTTTAATCCTTCTTCTTCTTCCCCCTCCATTTATTGCTCACTTCTATCATTCATTTTGCTGCGAATCTGTCGCTGTGTTCGTTTAATATCTCTTTCATCTTCGCTCCCCTTCCTTTGTCTTTGTGTTGCTGCTCGTATTTATATTACTGAGTGCCGCTTCTGTTGAATTGTCCCAGAGTTCGTCGAAATAAAGGCAAAACAAAAAAACCCCAAACATCCATATCCTAGAAAAGGTGACGCGGTGACACTTTTCTCTGGCATAAACCATACCGTCAGGGAAGGCTTTGAAGCTATAAATGTCTACTTTGATTCTCTTCACATCTGCTTGCTTTTAATTGGCTTGGCTGTGCCCGTTAGGATGTGTACATCTGTGTGCACAAGTAAAAATTTGGAAAAAGTTATTTTTGTTCCAATCTATAAATAAAGCGAGGAGATTTAAGCAAGCCTGTCTAAGAGAATTTGGCCCTCAGAGGAGATTTAGATGTGGGTATTTGTGTGCGTGTTAATTTTGCCCCCTTTTGAAGGATTGTTTCTGAGCAAAGCCGAAGACGGTTCCCGTGTTTAAAATCTGCGTGCGGTTTAAAGGGATGCATCCGTCAACTGTCGGGTCTTTGATTCCAGCCCGGGAATTAAAGCGACTTGAGTAATGTTTTCTCCTATAATAAAAAATTCGTCATGTCCATCAGTGATGTACTGTCTCCTCTCCTCCTTAAATTATGCAAAGCCATACCCCTTGCTCATTTTGTTTGCATTTCTCCAAGACACAATCTGCTCCCGGTCTGTGCAGTTGTCAAATTTTCCTCCCAAATTGATATCTATATCTGGCTTTTCCCGAGTGCCGTTCTCACTCTGATGGGTTTTAGTGCAATTCAATTTTTTGCCTTTTTTTCTTTGTTTGTTAAAGTTTGCTTCTGAGATTCCATGCATTTTAAGCTTCCTGTTTATACTTTTCATGAATAGAAACATTGCTTTTGCATAAGCTTTGCAACTGATGTTTGTCATTGACTTTCCTGCTCACCGACATGTACAGAGACTCTGAAACATCGGCGTGTCTCTGGGAATAAAGCCCCGCATCACTCTGGTACATGGAAAGTAAATAATCAAATCCATCAAACTCCATTCAGAACAAGTGAATGTGACAAAAAGATAAATATAAATGCTTCTCTAATGCAGCTCAGTGACTGAAGGAGGTAATCAGGTTTCTCTTTGTTTGTGACAGATTATTTATTGGACATGACGGATGAATACAAAGATTTGTAATGAAAGTGGCCACCCAATTTGGCAAATCGTCAAACTGTTGCTCATCCATATTCAACTCCACAGAGCAGGAGTGTGTCATGTTTGGAGAAGACTGGTGCCGAGATTCTGCAAGGTCCAAAAGTCGTAAATGATCCGACTTTTAGGCCATCATAAATCCATCTTTTAAAACTGCAAACTTCAAGGCTGATTTCTCCAGCATGTCTTTTGTTCCAAGCTAGCTAGTGACTTGTGTTTGTTCTATGATTTGTAACTCGGGAGCATTATGCTTAAAATTACCTCAGGATTAGAAATTAGATGAAATTAGAGCTCTGAATTGTTTAGAGACTGGAATTGGTATTGATTATTGGCGATAGTTTTTCATTAAACGCCTCAAAACTAAGAACTTCCACTGTTTTTGTTCTTTAAATGCATCAAACAAGTGCACATATTTTGGTGTACTTATTCTCATTTCATTAAAATTATATTATATTATAATGTAATAATATGCATATGTCCCTAAGCATGTTTTGTTTCATTCAAGTCTGCCCTCTTTTAAAGAACCTGCAGTACATTGTTTTGCTTTTTATGTGTGTGTGTTAAAGAAATATTCTAACTACATTTAGTGGGTTTGCTTGAGGCTGTGTATGAGAATCACAGACAAGTTCAAATGTTGATTGTAATTGTAACAAGATATATTGTGGTTTTTAATCATTAATAAAAACTATTGTTGTACATTTTTTGTTAATATGTGTAAAAACTGTGATGCACTTGTATTTTTACACTATTAATATGACGGTATGCAACTGGGAAAGACTTTATATGAAAATATTTAGTCCTTTAAAAGATAATCCGATATGGATCAAATTTTAAAGTTGTTTTTAAAGGTAGATAAATGCCGGTTTAGCCAAAAAATAAATAAATAAATAAAAATGACTGAAAGCTCTACCTCATTTAGTTGGACAGGCTCAATGGAACCACAAGTAAATCTGCAGTTTCAGACAGCAAATAGAATGCAAACTTAATAGAATTTAATTGTGTTCAATTAAGGTTTAAATGCATTGCACTACAGTTGGTAACTGTAGTAATTGGATTAATGTAATGAATCCACTTGTATTTAATTTAACCTTGACTTAGAGTTGCTTACTTTTCCTGCAAAACGCCCCTAGGTTACTTATTAATCGGTATAATATAAATAAAATTGATTAATTTTCATTATGAAAACAGGAGCTGAAAACCTAAATGAAAAACTTTAATCAGTGTCTGATTATACAGCCCAAGCCCTGACTAAATTATCCCGTGTTTACCTCTGTATAGATGGCAGCGTGATCTGTTCTAATTTAGTCACTGTTTATTTATTGATAACTATCACATTTTCTTTAGCTTATTCTGTTTTTGACCATTAATAATGTATTACTATTAACTGAAAGGCAACAAATATGATTCTTATTCTTCTTTAAGCTTATTTCCAAAATGGCTCGTCAGGCAGCGTCAGTTTAAAACTATTTTGCGTCCCGATATGTTTTAGAGAGGAAATGATGTTCAATTTCTTGGCCAATGTTTCTTGAAAGTCTTCACGGACTTGGAAATTGACTACTCACAATTATGCAAATTTCAAACATTGCTGGACGCAAACGCTGCTGTAGTTTAGAAATATTTTTATTGAGAGTCTGAGTAGTCGGAAAGCTTTCGAATGAGACCTCGCAGGTGAGCTTTGTGCTCCAAGTTTCCGACTGAGTGCATGGAAACGACTGCGTGTGTGTTCCCCTTGCTGCATGAATATGGAAGAATGATTCCCATACTAAACATGGCTAAGACAGGCAACTAATAATTGCGCTTTCAAATCAATAATTATGCTCTTGACAAAAACGACTGGCAACAAGCTTTTGAGTCTTTTGAATACTGTTGCCAGTGGACACGAATATTTGTGTCATTGCCTCAATCTTTTCAATTTCTATCTTGGGTTTATTTTGTAGTTGGAATATCATGTAAATAGATTAAATGGAAACACAGATGAGCTCGTTTTCTTCACTGTCTGACATTAATCGGACTGTGACGAGGTCCTGTTATGACTCGGACAAGCAAAAATGACTGGCCAAGGCCGGAGATCGCTTTAGTGAAATTTGCTATGCTTTTCTTCAGGTGATCAAAGAGGAGAAGTGCAGAATAAGTACAAAGGACGTCACAGGCAGATTAAAACAGACAAACGGCAATGCCTTCAGTGTACGAGTCCATCGCCTTCAGTGTCAGCAGTCTAAGCACAGACTGCCTCCCTGTGGCGCAGAGCCACAGGCTCCGGCCACAGAAAGACCAAACAAGCAAAAACAACTAAATAATAATTACTTCTAACTCAAGCAAACTCTTAAAGTATACAAAGTAATAATAAATAATACCAAGGGGGGGAAAAAATATAAATGAATTAGATTGTGGTCAAAAATACAAAACTCAATTTAATAGAAAACTTCAAAATCAGAAGAGGTCAAATCTGAAATGTAACGATATGCTTTACTTATTTCACCATTTTCTCACTGTTTAAACTATTAATAGATTTAAATATATAATCAAATACAATATGTTGTGTTCTTCAGCCATAAAACTGCAGTACTCTTTATGCAGGATTTGCAGTAATTTGTAAGTTTTCCCTTATTGCTTCATGGTTTGCTTGTGTTTTCATAAGACCAGTATTTGTGTCTGTGGCCCCAAAGAATTGTCGATGGGTTTTTAAATACTTACCACTTATGTCTCTATCTCATTGTATCCATTTTTTTAGTTTTTGTTTTTTGCTTCACCTCTATTACCTCTTTGCCTACATATTTCAGTTGAGGCTGAAAGTATTGATTTTGACGCTGGCACTTCTTTCCTGGTGAACATTCCCCAAGTTCGTGGCGGTGATGATTCGGCTTTAGCGCAGAAAATGACCTAAGTGTTCCTACAGCTTCCAGTTCAGGACACGTTAGTCTTGGTGCTTACTTACTACATTGTTTCTGAACCTCACGACAAATTTCCTTTTATTTGTAGGAGCTGGTTTGTGTCATCTAGTTAATCTAAATACAACATAGAGTATGGAGTGAGCAAACATACAGCGAGAGTTAATAGAGTTTGATGACTAAGGGGACCATGAGATGGAGTTGGAACTGGCCAATGAACATTTATCCAAATATTGGAAGCATTTGTGCATGCATATATCTGAGGCATCTGGCTACATAAATGCAATTTTTCTAAATTTCTAAGCCTAATTTAGTCTATATGTATAATTTTCCTTCCTCTTTAATCCTTCATCCTTCTGCCTGGGGATCAGATTTCGCCGTGTAGCCGCTGCTAAAGGCTTGTTTTCCGCGAGGAGACGACTTCTCCGACATGGAGCAGCACTAATTAAGAAAGTGACTTGAAATCTGTTAAATTAAGTTTCTCACAGCTTGTCCCCTGGACAGTTTAAATGGCCTTTTAACTCTTTATCAATGTGGACTTTTTTTCCCTTACATCAAATTCATGCGTTCCTATAAGATTTTTCTTTTTATACAGTGTGACAGTTTTTTGGTTGGCAAAACTCCACGCAAACATCTGTAAAAAACAGACTTTATTTCTTAATCTCTTGAGGCTCACGCAGATTGAAGCATGATGGTCGATGGGTGTTGCAAACTTGTCCACTAATTCACACACACGCATCACACACACACATTCTACACCCTCTACTTTGTTGTCCACAGTAATGCTGCACATATTCTTTCTTTTTACTCATTTATTCAATGCTTTCATGATGCTTCATGTTGGTCTAAGTGCAATGATTCAGGCGTTATGTAACGGTCAGTGCCTAATTATATAAAAATTGAAATTTCTTTTATTTGCCTATCTTACTGGGATCTCTTCGAAATCAGCAAGTCTGACCTGTTAAATAAAAATGTTACACTGTTCTATTTTTTTTCTTATTATTTTTGCAGAGGAAGATTCCTAATTGGGAGCCAAAGAGTCACAATCTCATGACATCACACTGACTTGTCTACACTTTCCTACACTCACTGCAAAAGGAACTCTGCTGTGCTTCTAAGGACTTTTAGCGCTTTCTGACGTGTGTGACATGATGTAATTAAATGTAAGTTTGTACGCATTTCACTTGCAAGACAAAAATGGGGGGGGAAGCAAAGGGTTTTAATTTTTGGTGCGAGTCGACGCGATTTGGTAAATGAACTCAAAAGTTATGCCTCCATTTCCTTTAATTGTCCTCTGAGTGGTGCTGATTGTTGGCAATATTCTGATCTACGTATGTTCAGCAACCTGGTTCGCACTGAGGACACGCAGGTATGCGAGTCCAGTCAAAAACACGAGCTTCTGTGTGTGTGTGTGTCTCTCTGTGGTTTTAGAGGTCATTCAGCATTAATCAGACATGGGACCGGAGTTCAGGCCTTGAAAGCAGATATCGAGGAACACACCCGTGCACAGACATGCATCGCTTTACTCCCTCAGACGCCCACAGACATCTTCCAGGACCCGCCAGATGCCGGGGCTCGGCTAATTGAAGTGAGCTCATTGATTGGCTGGCCATCTGAGACAGAAAGTGCTTAGAAATCTAAGCCAGTGGCCACAGGGAGATGATAAAGTCTGAGTGTCTGGTACAGAGTCACGTTTGGGACTTTATGGCCACTGACAGCAGGCTGGGCATGCGTGTTATTAGTTTACATTGCCATGTGAACATATTTATTACCCTTTGACTTTTTCCACATTTTGGCACTCGACAGCCACGAACCTGGTTGCATTTTATTTTCGGGTTTATGTGGTATGCCAGCACAAAGCCGGTGCATGGTTTTGGAGGGGAAGGAAAATTATACACGTTTCTCAGATTCGGTAAGAAATAAAAAATAATGTAACCACCCCTTTTAGTCTGATACCCATAATTAGCATCCAGCTACCCTGGATGCTGACTACCCTGGGAAGTCAGCAAGCAAGATCTGTATGTAATGGAGACGTTTCTTATATTAAAGGGCACAACAACAAAAACCACTGTCCCCATGGAGAGGCATGGTAGTGGCTGCATAGTAATGGGAAGATCAAAAATGTAGAGTTGATTACAGGATAGAACTTAAAAAAAAAAAAAAAAGAGGTAATTATGATAGAAAACCAGTTTAACTGTAAAGGATATTGCAATGGGTTAATTTTGGTTAAAAGAAATTTTGAAAGGCCCAGTCAAAGTCCACATCTAAATCCATTTGTGTCAAGATTGAAAACTGATGCTCCCAGATGCCATCCATTCAGACAGTTTTTACAATTTTGATAAACTTCTATCATTCTTCCTCCGCTTCACAAATGTTTTCCCCTTTGTGTTCGTCTGACACATAAAATGCTTAGAAAACGCGTCAATATTTGTGGTTCTAATCGGTATGAAAATGTGGAAAGTAGTGTGAACACTTTTTGTGAGGAACTGCACAGTAGCTGGCTATGAGTACCGTCGCAAAATCTGCTTCAGATCTGATAAGCATCTCCGCCGCCCCGAGAAATGAAACGTAAGTGCAAGAACGGTGTCACATTCACATCGTGCGTTCTTAATTCCCGACTGTATCCGATGAGGCATATTCCCATTTGTATTCCGCCTTAGAACAAGGTTTTAAAGTACTTTTCAAGCCCAATTTAGAAGCAAACTTTTTAAATTAAGGCTACTTTATGGTAATGAGGTGGGAGCAGCGTGAATTGTAAGTCCATCTGGTGGAAATGTGAGTGAGAAAATGGATCAGAGGCACACGCTGCCCTCTTAACTGCTTCAAAGCACGCAGTCTGAACCCCGCATTGTCCGACGGGAGGTAATGACTGCGTGCAGGACTCGCCTGTGAATATTCCGAGAGAGCTGCTGAATTTCTTTGAATCGGTGAAGTTGCAGCCACTCGAAACGTGAGGGGTGAAGTTGATTGTGTGACTTGCTCAAGGGTTGGAAGCTGACGTAATCCTACTGTCCTCTTTCCAAATCTTTTAGAGTATCCTATTTTTTTTTTTTTTTTTTTTTTTTTTTATTCCAGTGGGGAGCGAAATTTAGCCTGCTGCCCAAGGGATTTAATCACAATGGAATGCATGTCAAGTCTTGTGGGAAACCATCAGAAGTAGGTCCACGCTCCATTTTGAAATCCTTTTTTTTTTTTTTTTTTTTTTTTTTTTTTGTGCTACTTGTAGCCTTGTCACATTTGCTTGCAACAAATTCCATTGTGTTGCTAATGGAGTCTTGTAGCATTTCTGTTGTTCTGTAGTGGAACAAACAAGCCCAGATTTTTCCACCCAGTCTTCCTCCGTTTTCTCTTGGAGTGAATTGGTGCATGTTGCTGTTTTTTATTTTTTTGTGTGTGTGTGTGCGGGTGTTTGCGTGTGTGTTTGAGGAAGGCTTGATTTTAAAGCGGCTGCGGGGGACTTCCTCCTTTCCTGATTGGCGATGCCACGAAAACATTCATGGTAGTGCACACAAACACGGCTGTGCTCTCTTTCGACGCACGAGCTCCGCGACAGATAAAAGAGCATCTCTGTCCAAGTGTGTGGAAATGTGTGTGTCTCTTTTCTGTGTGGGTGGCTAGCTGCGCTAGTGGGGGAAAGGAAAGAAAAAGGGATGGGGAGTGAATGAATTGTGGTGCTGGGGGTGTGATGAGAGTCATCTCTCTGCAGATTAGGACAGATTGTTTTTCCAATAAAAAAGGAACATTCTCTGCTTTCACTCGTTCTCACCGAGTCGGGAACAGACTTTTAGGGGTCAGTTGCTGCAGAGCAGCTACATTGGGAGAACGTTTGAGGCTGTGACATGTAATTTGACTATTTGCTGATATTTAAATTTTGTTTGGAAAAACATCCCGTCAGTTCTCAAATCTGGTCGCAGGCATTCAAGGTGGGCAGTGTCTATATTTTGATGCCATTTCGTCGTCCTGGAATGATATGGTGTTATACGCTGGAGTACCATCTATGTCATCCACCAAACTTCTTTCTGGGAAAAACCAAAAAAACCAAAATGGTTATAGTGACAGAGTTCCTGCACTTGAAATGCATTACAGTGACTGCATTTTAATTTCTAAACAGTAGGCCTTCTTACAAATGGTGTTGACGAGAGATGCACTTCAGCAGCATGATGTCGTATTCACAAACAAGATGAAACATCAACTATATTTTTTTGTGAAAACTGAAAGTCTCAACTTTTTGTTTTTCAGAAGTGGAGCCAGGGATTTCTAAAGAATTTATAAATGATAAAGATCTGCTATCAGTGTTGAATAATTCAGTCCAATTTTACTTGTTCACATATTAATATTAATGATGGTTTAACTGTTTGGTGGTGCGAATTTCAAAAAGCTTAGCAAAATGTTCTTTCTGTTTCTTTTTAAGACTGTTACATTTTCACAAAAACATGTTATTAAATATGACTTGTTCACAATAGAATTGTCTACTCAGTTTATTGATGTGTTACAGTTTGAACTCAAGATGGTCAAATGCAGTTCAGATAAAGTTTAAACAGTCCTTTAGATCACCACATGTTAAGTCTAGCTTTGTTAGCTAACAATTAGCTAGCTAATAAGGGGCAGTTTTCCAGATGTGCTTACAATCATTTGTACATTTTTTTTGTGGCTCAATGTTTTTTTTTTTTTAAGCAATATCTAAAATTCTGCTAAACAATAATGGAAAAAGTTTTAAAGTTGGTGGGAGTTTGTTCACTTATGACGTTGAATGTTACCAGTCACCAAAGGCGGACATCTGCACCGCCTAATAGAGCAGTTCAAGAGCTACTTGCTGTTTCACATCATAAAAAGAGTCTCAGACACAGGCTGTCGGCTTTAAAACTCAAAGTACACAATAACTTATCATATATAGACAACAAATGGAGTGTTTCTTAAGAAAGATGCCACTTTGATGAGAAGTATTGCATGCTTTAACATCTAGAGATCTCATTGCACCCAGTCTTGACAGAAACTTTACAAAATCATGAAATACAAAGCAACGTTTTAATAGAAACCTCAATGCACTGTACTACTAAACTACTCCCCACCTTAGAAGATATGTTCCTTTACTTTCCAACAAAATAACAAAGAACGCATAAATCCATGCGTTGAGCTTCTCCACATGTAGTGACCTGTGTTTTCTCTCGCTGGGTTTGGATTTATCCTTCCCATGCACCACTGTGCGCTACAGGCTCTGAGATACATGACCACAGCTGCCTCCGCTTCACATGGCTCCGATCAATAAGGCAATCGATGGGTGTGAGGCAGAAAGTGATCCAAGACACCAAGGCACAAATAAATGTTAATAGAACCTCACGATCCACTCACAAAGACAAAACTCATGCACACAGCGTTACGGCGGTACAGCTGACGGATTACGATCTTTTTGGAGGTTGTGAAGATGCAGCCGTGCATGTGATTGTCGGTGCGCAGGGCTCTCAGGAAGAGGAAACTCTAAGGGATTATAAAGAATCCATTATCTGCTTTATCACAGTCTCCCCTCATCACCTTTAAAAGCAGCACTTTCCCCTCTGACTTACTACTACTTTGGTAATGATGCTTCTCCTCGAAGAAAACAAATGCCTTCAAACAGGAGGAACTACAGTTTCCATTACGCTGCCACTGATGAGAGTAGGTAACAAGCACATATCCGCCACAGGACGTAGGGGAAATTTGTTAAGTAAAACTAGAAAGAAAAAATACATCAAGATCTGAGAGGGTGCAAGAGTAGTTTAATCCAAAACCATGAGCTACATAGAAATTAATTTAGAGACATTCTTTGAGAAGCTTAGAGGCACACAGTGAGAATTTTAATTTTAATTTTTGCTTGTTATCTTCAAAGTTGTGAACCTCCCCTTTTGGTCAATTTGACCATGCGAAGGGTTTTAAGGTTGGAAATGTGTCTGGGTTGGTGAGAAATCCTTTGAACATGTTCTTTGTACAGAAGGCCAGATTGACCTTGTTTTCTCGATCAAGGACAGACTTAAGTTTCAACCTTTGCGGGAAAAATATCAGTGATATTTAATGGACACAGACAGATTTTTGGACATTTTGATTTGCTATTATATGTCTTTTGTTGGTGATTCTAAAGTATTTTCGGGAATTGAATCAATGCCTTTGGGTGAGTGCTGAAAAGGACAATTACACCATTTATTGTGTAAAAGATGCTGTGGCCAGTTCAACACTATTTGTGCGTTGGAACATTTTTGATGGATACTGACCAGTAAAGTAAATAGAAAGTCCAGTCGTCTAACCATCACAATTGGTCAGACTCTCAAATTCTCACAGTCATCCTTTTTTTCTTTTTGCTACTAATAGAGAACTGGTAACAGCAGTCCCAGTGTCTCCACTTGCTGCTTACTACATCCCAGCCTCCCAACAGCTGCCATGATAAATAGATGATCAATATTATTGATTTCCCAGGCACTGGTCATTATGGTATGCCTGTTTGGGGTAAATAAATGCTTTTATGAACTGTACCGGTTGCTGGATGGAAACCCTTGAACTTGGTTCACATCAAAATTTTTTGTCAGGTTAGGTATTTGGGATAGAGTCCATCTTCCATGCTAGCACCGGATCCGACTGTAATGAGCAGCGTTACCCGCCCGTAGTTTTATTGATACTTTTGCTAAATACAGAAAAAGTTGTACTTGTTGCAGGGAGCCAAAGTTTAAAAGGAAATTTGATTCCACAAATTACGACCACACGCGGTTCAAAGTGCCAGACTTGAGTTTCTTGTTTCAGACAATTTCTTTGCTTTTTATAAAGCTTTAGCTTACAGATTTTGCACAGGCGATGGTAGTATTCGTATATAAAGGTCTTGGGGGGGGGGAAGAAAAAACAAAATCCGCTGTCCAGTCTTTCTTTGGATTGTTCTCATATCAAGGGCAGCTGTAGTTTGTGGTCCAAAGTACAGAAAACCCCTCCAGCTTCACTGTGCATTGAGCAAAGTGCTCAAATATTCATTTGACTTGGTTTGCCAGCCTGCTGAACAAGACCTCAGTTTTTCTGTCAGGTCAAAATGAGGTGAAGATGTTTTTCATGTTCCTGCTTCCATCTTTCGGGGATGTTTGCTCACACGTTCTCGTGTTCATATTTTATGGCCGTTCGGTAAACACAAAAGTGCTCCTTTTATACTTTACTACATCCAGAAACCACTGCAACGTTGGTGTCAAACATGTTAACCATTCAGCATGTGGTTGACGCCAACTTCTCCCTTCGGGGGCTGCAAGAATTTAAACTTTAAAATTCTGCTTTAAGGCAAATACACAATGGGGGGAGTGATGCCCTGACTTCTTGATCCATTGAGAGCAGAGAGATGTTTATAAAGTCAGTTACTTTCCAACAAATTTAATGGGAGTATTAGATTTAGAAAAGTTACATGCACCCATTTAAACCCCAGGGCAGGTTTTCAAGCCATTTCCCCCGCAACAAAAGCTCCCTCTAACTCTGTTTTCTCCATTTATTCAGTTATGTTAGATCTAATAAAGCACATTGACTGTGGACTGGCTCCTGATGCAATGGCTGCTCCATGCGAGCCGCAGCCATTTATTGCAGTGTCTTACCACCGTGCCTGTGTTCTGTCTCCTTGCAAATAAAACTTATCCTTATTTTTGCTTTTGGCCTTAATGAAAGATTCACATTATTCTGTCAGATAATCTAGTGATTTTATTTCCCCCCCTTCACTCCTCCTTGCATGTTCTGTAGATATGTTTTATACATTTGATACTTCAAGGCTTTTGCGCACATTTCTTAGTTATTGCAGTTCCTTCTGCTTTCAACTCATTAATCATATCTGTGCAATTTTTTTTTTTTTTTTTTTTGTTCAAAATCAGTTTTGTATTCATTTTATGCTATACAGCCAGTGTGAAACTGCATGTGTTGAAATGGGAGTAAGATGAGATCAGGTTATCGATGTCGAGGTATGCTATGGTTTTCAAAAGTTAGCTTCAAAACTAACGTTTTCTGTGACGCCACTTCTTGCGGTTTGTTGAACTCCTTTCAGTCCGACTCTGGAGAATATTGGTGATCGCTTTTCTCCAGCGGTTTGGAGTTGCACACTGCCACATAGCTGGTTGAAAAGCAGCTTCACTTTTCCTTTACTTACGCCAAATTCTCCTCAGATGCTTGAATATACCTGCGCAACTTAAATGGAAAACCACGAATATTTTAACTTTTTTTATGACGTAGCAAACGCATAGTATGACCCTAAAAGCCAAGGCACATAAACCAGAATAAAAATACTGTTTTTTTTGTTTTTTTTAAATAATAATAATCTAACTTGAAACTAAGTGATCAGGTGTACAGTGGAATGTATATATATATATATATATATGTATATATTTTTTTTATCAGATTACTTTTGTAGATATTTGTTGCATCATAAATACAATACCTTGAAATTATGTTTTTTAGTCAGTGTCATGAGTGCTCATATTTTTATTTTTTTGCTCCTCATTGGAAATATGACTGACATTTGAAACTCCTTTCCCCTCTTTGCATCTTACCATCCTTGCAAACAGCTTTATTGTTATTTTTCCCCTTTATTTGGCTTTTTTTTTTTTTCCTACCAAAAATATAATTAGACAGGCTTTTAAACATGCTTTGAGACTCTGCACTGGCAAGAACATAGCCACAATGTGCCAGGCTAATGATGCCAGCCATTTGTCTATGATCTCTCTTTGGGCTCAAGAAAGAATTTGTTGAGCTTACTTTCTTCGCATTTTCCTTGCCAGCAGATTATGTTCAGCTTGCATGTGCCAAAAAAGTGCTTTTGAGTCTTTTAGTTTTCCCTTTGCAATCTCAAAGCTTTAAGAGTTTTTAATCGCCTAATTATTTCCACGTGAGATATGCGATGTAGGAGAGGGAGTGTAGCCTATTTGGGAATAAGGCGCACAAATTAAAAAATAGCAAAGTTGCTGCACTTGGGTGGGGGCCGGGGGGGAAAGGTCACTTCTAAGGTAAAATAAGATCCAAAACGGATAGTATTTTTTCTTCCCCCAGTGGAGCTTTGTTACTTGGTTGGAAAGTACAGTGAATTGGATGACAAGGTAGAAGTTTCCAAAAGCAAAATGTCAAGCTGAAGAACTTTCGGTTCACTGAATTTAAGAAGCTAAACTGTCCACAAGGCAGAGCCTAACATCCACACGGCACGGGTGACTGGAGACGGATGTAGCATTTACTGAGACCCTAAAGTGGACTTTTTTTTTTTCCCATGTTCCTCTGGGAAACTCAAAAACATTTCAAATCTATGTATTTTGAACTAAATGAGAAAGCTAAACAACTGCTCTGCTTATTCTCCTGGACCTCCAGCTCTTCCCGTTCACCAAGCGAATCTTCAGTCTGAACTCAAGCTTAGACTTCCCTCTCTCCCCACGCATTCATAGTCACATTATTAATCTTCCTCATCTTTTTGACCAGCATCCAGACTTCCTATTTTCACCTCGTAATTGAAGCTCTCTGGTGAAGCGCAAGTGCTTCACTGTAGACTTGAAACATCCTTTTATCTCAGAACTGGTTGCATTGAAGATCAGCCACATTCCCCATCCTGACGGCACACTGAAATATTAAATTCAGAATTGAACCAGTGGAGATAGTATAACATGTGACATACAGTTGAAATAATATTAATAATAATGATGATAAAATGTATTTTTAATAGAAATCATCATTAAAGGGGACCATACTGTAACATCGATTTTTTTTGAGCTTCACATGTTATAATGTTTGATCAGAAACATAAACAATAGAAATGGAAACGTGCTGAAGGCAGTTTGTGGAAAGAGCAGGAGCTTCTTAAAGAGACAGAGCCTTTTATTTCAAGGTTGCAAAGTCAAATGTCATTTAGGTCATGTTTGATATTTACAGCATTTTTACAACAACTGAATCTAACACAGTTCCCTATGCCTGGAAAATGCCCCTTTTAAATAATTGAATTTACCACTTAGCCGTGAGGATGTTTCCTTCAGTTGCTTAACCAGCTTAACTGATTTAGATTTCCTGAAAGTGCATCGCTGAGTGCCAACTGCTCACTCCCTGTGTGGTGTTCCCTTGTTTCGGCTCTGTGCTTCCTGTGTCACACACGTGAAGCCGTGAGCCAAGGGAAAATCCAACCTTTGCCAGCTCAGTGAACAGTACATTATATCATCCACCCTGGGGTTCCCCCACTATGTAGGATCTATACCTTCACTGACAGATTCTTAGGCTAAATCTGCACAGACACCAAGAGTGAAGCTGGTTAAATCTAGTGCTCTCAACTTGACTGAAATAATTCAGTCTGTGTGTGTGTTTATATGGAAGAACCATTTTTTGTTATATCGCTGTACAGTTGTTGTCATCACAATGTGTTTTGGTGCGTGTTCATCTAGTATTTGCACTAAAAAGTGATTGGCTCTTGGTAAAATATCCATATTTGCCTGTATGTGGACACATTAAGTATTGGGGGGGGAAAGGACCAACATACATATCTACTGTCTCAGCTGTGGGAGAAAAACAAATAAAAATAAAGGCAAAACGAGAGCCAGCGCATAATGTCTACCCGGCGTTGGCCAACACACACCCAGACAGACAGGCTCACAAACACACTCGTTCCCTCTTGTCTGTCAGGCTGCCGGCAGAAGTGTTTGTCTGCAGAGGAAATGGAATTTGATGATGAAAGTACCCTTGAAGCAAAGACACGCGCACATAAACACAAACACATGGCTCCTAAATTTCACTGACATGGCAATATGACAGAAAATGTGCTTTTTTTTTTTTTTTCCCCCTCTCTGGCGGCATGCATCAGTGGTTGTGCTAGCAGAGATGAGTGATGGAGGGATAGACCGGCTGGCGGAAGAGAGAGATGCTTTCACTGTAGGCCAGATGAAGGAAACGGAGAGCAGAAAGAGGAGTGAGAGTGAAGCGGACATGTGTTGAGAGTGGTCTGACAGCTGAAAGGATGGAAATTAAGGAGGTCAAGAGTTTGTCCAAGCAAATGTTTAAACACAGGCAGAATGCTGATTGAAGGCGGTACAGCCAAAGGAAAAGTGTAGATTGAAGACTGAATTGTCTGGGATAACAAATGTACCTGCACTGTAAGAATTAAGAGCTATAAATTAATGGTTTTAGTGCATTACATGTAGTGCAACACATAAGATAAATGGCACAACATTGGGCTTAAAAGGGACCACATGTCCATCCAATATCTTTGGCAAGCAAAGTTCGAATGCTTGGTACATCTGACCACACATTGCGTCTGAGCAGTTCTTTGTCATTGTGATATTGCAAGTTACAAATGTGGTTGCATTTGTTATTTTATTTATTGCATAGCTCTACGTGTAATGACGCGTGGGGCCAGTACGAGATTGTCACGCCATGGCAACCTTGCATTAAAACATCAACAAGAATATTTCAGGCAAAATTGTTAGAAAATAACATAGTCATTTAAAAATGGAGTACTGGGAGTTATTCCTGAAGAGTGCTTAGGTGCTGGCTTTCTAAAACCGACGGGTGGTGGTGACACGTTTTTAGCATCAGTATGGTCTGTTTTTGCAACTGGAAATTTTTCCCGTTTTTCTTATTAGAAAAACTTCCTAAGCAACAGCATGCAACAACATGTGTGGGGGATGGGCAGCGATGTTACTCAATGCTCAAAACAGCTGGTTTGCATCTCATTAAAAGACTCCAAACTAAAGGAATGGCAGTGAGTTTTAGTGGTTTTGAAACCAAAAAGAAAGTGTAGTAAATTTTTTTTTTTTAGGTTTTTAGGTCTTCAAAATATTTGGTAAAATGTAATGTTACACTTGCATCACTGTTTGCCTTAGTTTACGTGTAGCGTGTGTGTGTGTGTTAGAAAAACTAAAACAAATTGTACACCAATTAACTTTTTTAATTCTTACAAATACACACATTCTACATTTGTAGTTTTTCAACAAATTTTTTTTTTCACAAAATCAAACATGTAACAATTATGTGTTTTTTAAAAAGTAATATTTACAAAATAGAATCTTTTGGGTTCCCCACCACACCCCCCCCCCCCCCCCCCCCCCCCCCCCCCCCCTCCCCCCCCCCACCCCCCCCCCCCCCCCCCACCCACCCACCCCCCCCGCCC